>PVJC01016088.1:0-34166 GCA_004026665.1 Murina feae
AGGGAGAGGGGGAGGGAGGGAGGGAGAGAGAGAGAGAGAGAGAGCTGGCTATAAGGGTTTTTTTTTTTTTTCATTATGTTCACATCTTGGGTCTACTCCATACTAGTTATGTCACTGCAGACAACTTATTTTAACTCCATGTTTTTCAAACTAATAATGTGGGAGTTGATACAACAAACCTGACAGGATTATTGAGAGGCTCAAAGGAGCTCATTTACAGGATGTCCCCAGTGATGCCTGACCCCTGGTAGGTGCTTCATAAACAATTTATTGTTCAAAATTCAGGACAGGCTTGGAGAAACAATATGAGGGAAACATTGGTTGTTGGCTAATTATAGTCATTTAAGACACAGGCTCTGAAGAACTCTAAGAGAGTTGGGGCAGTGGAAGGACTTCTGAGTTGCAGAAAGAGAATAGTTAAATATGAAAACACTTCCCACGTCATAGTTCCCCACACAGAAATTCAGGAGAGATTTAGAGGACTGGTGGAGGATGAGGAGCTGTTGACCAGAGTGACCTTGCTGAGGAATCACAAGCCACTGAATGTAGGCAGCAGTAAGTGTGGCCATTTATTTCTTTGAAGAATATTTTTTTTTGAGAATTTTTGATGTGCCAAGCACAGTTCTAGGAGCTGAGGAATTATCAGGTAACATACAAAACTTTTTTTCTTGAGAACATTTACATTATGTAGCTTATACATTTGTTGTATGTTATATCAGTTACTTTTCAGAAAATATTGGAAACCTGAACATAGTGAGGGGACAAGCTGTGTCAATATCTGGGGAAGAGTGTAGGAGGCAGGGAGAAACCCAAGGTGAGACATTCCTGGGTATATTGGAAGAACAGCAGGAAACCAGTCTGGGCACAGCATTTAATTTTACTAAAATTCCCTAGTCAATTTATATATTTTATTTTAACATAATTCTATTTCAGTGTAATGTTTTTAAATAGGACAAAATATTTCTACAGACCTCTGAAGGCATGTGTAATGAAGAAAGAAAATTAAAAGGACAATATAGTGAGACTTCCCCAATGAGCTATTAAAAAGCATTATAAAATGACAGTGAGTAGAATGTATAGTGAGAATCCAAGAATCAACAGCCAGATTGGTGTTACAGCAGCAGCCTGGAAACATTCCCACTCCCTGAAATATATTCATTACCATCTAATATCATTATGTAACCATCGGAAACCATCCATAAGGGAATAGATTATTCATTAAGCTGTATTGGGAAATTTTGCTAATTGGAAAAATAATGAGCAAGTCCCTCCCCACAAGCCATGCACCAAAGTAATTTTTAGGTGAGTTATTTAAATATAAAATTGCAATCCATAAAAATGAGAAGGAATCATGGGGTAGTACTTAGACTTTCTTGGGATAAAAAACAGCCACAATACCTTTAGCTAAAATATAAATTTAAAAAACATACACACATTAAAATACAATGAACATCTCTCCAAAATTAAGTGTAATGATTGTTTTTAATCACATTTAAAAAAATAGTAAAAAGGAAATGGCTACACTGGGCATTTTTCTGATGTCTCAGCATATCCCTGTATTTTTCAATTTCATTTGTGTCCTAACCATAAGCTTGTTGATGTTATCCAAAATTTGCTTTTGTACCTAATAATTAGAAGTTTTAGTCATCATAATTTTCCAATTTAACGTTATGTGCAATTGGTCATGTCCAAATAACATTTTAAAATTACACTTCTCCACACAAGCAACAGAATTTAAGTAAGCTTTAGAAAAGAACTGTATTGCTCAGACACCTGTACACATTCTTCATGAATTGCATGCCCCATCCGTCATAATATTTCTGGGGGCCATAATAGAATCCCCTTCTATGGAAGGAGACATTTGAGAACACTTGGATCCCACTTTGAAAGTAGGATGTTTTATTTTCCCCTCCATTTCACTCACAATCAGAAACACATGGAATGTTTTATTTGTAGGCTACAAAAACAAATCAAACAGGCTCTCCTGTATTGGGAAGAATTTATTCTTCCTGTGGCTCAGAAGTCTAGCTCTGTCTACACTTTCAAGCCCATCACTTTCTCACCACAGTCAGCAAAGTTAATGGCCGCTTCCCTGCTCTCTGTTTATTGCCTCCTCTCCGGATGGCGTTATCGGGGCTGGCCTCATTTTCCCTCCTGATGCTCATTATTCCATCTTCTTCTGTTTCTTGGAAATGTGTTGCTTTACCTGATTATAGCCGGTTGCTCTGTCAAGATTACTGCAGGTGCGGTTGTTTCCCGATAAGGCCCCTTATCTCATTCCTAGAGTCCCTTGATTCTTTACCTGGCGGTATTCTCTAGTCATAGGCACCTCCTTCCTACAGGGTTTTGATTATTGGACCTAGAAGCAGGCAAATGAGGATGCAGCCATTGCCAATCCCTAGGTGCCTTCCCTCCCTCATACCCCTTAAAGAGGTGCTGAAAGGTTTGTTGACTACCTTGCTTCATTTAATAGTAGTTCTGTTTCTCCATTCGGATGGTATTTTCTGTTACAAAATGAAAAAACAAAACAAAACAGGGGCTGCTTTTTTTTTAGGATTAGACACAGAATTTGTTGTATGAGTTTCTGCTGGTGGATTGGATTTAATTACTGATTGTTGATGTGCTTTACAGCTTGGAACTGTTTCATAGCTCCATTTCTTAGCTGTTCCACAACGTTAGAATAACCTAAACATTGCTAATAACTTACCTTTTCTTCTCCCTGGGACCACTTCTCTTTCATCTTCCTTTCCACCTAAAGAATGTTAATAAAACTCCTATCAATGATCCTTTTTAAAAACTATATTTTATTGATTTTTTTTACAGAGAGGAAGGGAGAGGGATAGAGAGTTAGAAACATCGATGAGAGAGAAACATCGATCAGCTGCCTCCTGCACACCCCCCACCGGGGATGTGCCTGCAACCAAGGTATATGCCCCTGACCAGAATCAAACCTGGGACCCTTCAGCCCACAGGCCGACGCTCTATCCACTGAGCCAAACCAGTCAGGGCTTAATGATCCTTTAACTCTATTCTCCATCATATGCCTATTAGAGTATCCCCAAAACATGTTCTTTGAAAGTATAAAATGGTGATTGTGGACCAAACAAGGGTGAATAAATAAAGCATTTGTGAGAGAAATTAATTACAGTGTGAAAAAGCCAGCGATTTGAGTCAAGGACTGCATCTTGCTCCAGACATTGAAACATCGGATGTCCTGGACAAGAGTGTTTAATGAAACAATATCTTCACAGTATCTTAGACCTGATCTGAGCAAGAATCAATAAAAGTTTGTTTATTAGATCTCAGAAAGAAACCCATTATTTGCAAAATATTAATATGTAGGCATGGGTATATAATTGAAATATACAGTAAGAATTAGGGACTATGGACACTTAAAGAAAGGCTTTCTCCTATGACACTAACATCTGATTGTTTGGGGGCACTTCCAGATTTATGACCAAACCCATGTATGCAGGTATCAGAGAGGAGACCTGTTGGGGAGTATGACTTAAAGCCTTTGGCAATTCATTTTTAACAACTAAATGGTCTTTCTCCTGTCAGATCCTTGCCTTATATGGTACTGATGATGGAGAATGCTGACTTTTTTTTTTCCAGCACAAAAAGTTTTCATTTTTCTGAACAAAATTTTCAAATGAGAAATGAACAGAAATTCAAAAGTTGCAAATTTGCAGCTGTAGTCTGCGGGGAGAGAAAAATTGCACCCATCAAATCTGCAAATAATACCAGAATGTAGAAAAGTCAATTGATTGGCAGCTGCGGATATTTACATCTCTCTTTAATTGCTTAAAATCAGTGAGTTGGGAGACTTCGCTAGACTTGGCAGCAATTCAAGTTGAGTATTATTCCTCTGTTGGTAGGAGACTGAGGAAACTGAAATTTATATGATACCATAAAAAATGAAGAAGAAGAAAAAGAAACTTGAGGAGCTAATTGGGAAGTTATAACCAGAAGAGCTGGAAGTTCAGTGCCATGGCCTTAGGGGAACTAAACCAAGGTCAAAGAAGCCTAGAATGTCATCATCAAATGCAGAGAAGTTAAATGTCATAGACTGATATAGGCTAATATATTTGAAAATAGCAGTTAAAAGAAATCCAACACTTATATAATTGAGTATAGAGATTTAAAACAAAGCAAGTTATATTACTGGGAACTTACCCAAACAAAATACACTTGATACACTCTCTAAGTAGGTTGTTAATTTATTTACATAGTCAGCTACACTGAGATAATTAAATACTATGGGCCATCTTTCACTTCTTTACTCTCTGAGATGTCCAGTTACTTTATTTTTCTGATGTAATATAACAGAAAAACTAAGAACACAATGCATAATGTAATTATGTGACCAATTATGGGATTTCTGTGATTCTCTTTCTACGTGTACACATGGGGGAGTATGTTTGTGTGATGTGAGGGAGAGATTCATTTATTCATTCACTCCATGAACATTGTGTAAACAATTACTCTATGCTAAAGACACAAAGAAGAAAAAAGACTCATCTTGAAAGGGCTATGCATAATAATGTTAGTATACAGTATCGGCATTCCATAGAGAAATAGAAATTCCTTATGGTATTACATGTCATTATTTCTAGAATGCACAAATTTCCACTTTTATCACCTCTTAAACTGAAAAGTTTTTACAATTGATTGTATATTATAGCTTAATTAGAAGCTTACAAAATTCAGAGAGGTAAAAGCCATGGAGAATTGCTTCTAGTTTTACGATAATAGGAATTATGGAAGGGAATCACGAGAAGTTACTTCTCTTGATTCTCAGCTGCCTGTTATACTGAGGGTGTCTTCACTGGAAATCGAAGCAAACTTCATGTTTTCCAATGCCCACATGTGTACCTATTGCTGGGGAGTAGGGGGTGGAGGGCAATGTTTTCTTCTTTTTCTTCCTTAAAATTTCATGGGCTACCTCTCCTTTCTTCTCCTAGTCTTGCAATGGCAGTTATGAGAGCTGCCCGAGCATTGACAGGTAATGAAGCTAGAAAGTGATAGGAGTATTAGAAGCCTTGTCTCTGATTCTGTTGCTAATGGCTGGAGATTCAATTGTCAATTATACCTCACTCTCCTCAATTCTGGGCCTGGAATGTTTTGCCCACAAATGTACACTTAGATTTTTCACCTCATTGTGGGTCTTCACTCAAGATTCACCCTCCATTACAGTGTACACTCCACTCTATGTGGCATTCTAATGAGCAAAATAAACTGACAAACAAAATGGAACAGGAAGCATGGATACATGTAACAGACTGGCCAGTGCCCAAAGGGAGAGTGTGTGAGTGCTGGAGAAAAAAGGTAAAGGGAATAGCTAAGGAACATATATGCACACCCTATGAACACGACAATAATTTGTTGTAGGCGAAGGTAGGGGGAGGCTGGGTGATTGGAAGTGGGCAAAGGTGGGGGGAAGGAGACTCTTGCAATCATGTCAACGTTAATAATTTTTAATAGAAAGCAAAACAAAACAGGGACTGTCTGCCTTGATTCTTCTTTATATGCAGTTGTCCAGCAGAATACAAGGGAGATTTCCAGGACCTTCCTCCCCGACTACTAGAATACCAAAATCTGAGGATGCTTAACTTAAGTCCCTTATATGAAACCAGAGGCTTGGTGCATGAAATTTGTGCACTGAGGGGGGGAGTGTCCCTTAGCCCAGTCTGCACCCTTTCTAATCTGGGAACCCACAGGGATCTGGCCTAAACCAGCAGTAGGACATCCCTCTCACAATCCAGGACTGTTGGCTCCCAATCACCTGCCTGCCTGTCTGTCTGATTGACCCTAATCACTTCTTCCTGCTAGCCTAATCACCCCCTAACCACTCCCCTGCCAGCCTGACCAATGCCTAACTGCTCCCCTGATCACCCCCAACTGCCCTCCCCTGCTGGCCTGGTCCCCTCAACTGCCCTCCCCTGCTGGCCTGGTCACCCACAACTGCCCTTCACTGACAGTCATCTTGTGGCTGTGGGTGCTGCCATCTTTGAGGACGTGGCAGTCAATTAGCATATTCCCTCTTTATTAGATAGGATGGCATAGTCGATATTTGCATGTAAGCTATTTCGTTTTCTAACTTCTGAATTTTGAAAGGGATTTTAAAATAAATAGGTGTTATGGTTTTTATTTCAAATTTTACTTTTACTCAGTATTCTTAGATAAAGTACTTCTGTTAATGTCCATCATAAAACCTGATGAAGAAGAAATGCTCAAGTCTAAGCACAGGTTACAGCAGGATATGCCTACATATCACTGCATTTGCATGGATTCAGAGTAGTGCTCAGTGAGTGGTAAATTCAAATTTTGTATTTTTGAAATTTCTGGAATCCCGCCCCCCAAAAATATATATACTAGGGGCCGAGTGCATGAAATTCGTGCATAGAGTGGGAATGGGGGGTGGAGGTGGTGCCCCTCAGCCCAACCTTCACCCTTTCCAATCTGGGACATCCCTTTCACAATCCAGGACTGCTGGCTCCCGACCTCTTGCCTGCTGATTGCCCCTAACCACTCCCCTGCCAGCCTGATCAATGCCTAACTGCTCCTGTGATGGCCTGATTGCCCCTAACTGCCTTCCCCCTGCCTGGATGGTCCCCCCAACAACTGCCCTCCCTTGCAGGCCTGGGTCCCCCCAGTTGTCCTTCCCTGCAGGCCTTGGTTCCTCCCAACTGTCCTCCCCTATAGGCCTGGGTCTCCCCCAACTGCCCTCCCATGCAGTCCTGGGTCCCTCCCAACTGCCCTCCCGTGCAGGCCTGGGTCCCTTCCAACTGCCCTTCCCTGCAGGCCTGGGTCCCTCCCAACTGCCCTCCCGTGCAGGCCTGGGTTCCTTCCAACTACCCTTCCCTGCAGGCCTGGGTCTCTCCCAACTGCCCTCCCCTGCAGGCCTGGGTCCCTCCCAACTGCCCTCCCCTGCAGGCCTGGGTCTCTCCCAACTTCCCTCCCCTGCAGGCCTGGGTCCCTCCCAACTGCCCTCCCCTGCAGGCCTGGGTCCTGCCCAAGTGCCCTCCCTTGCTGGCCATCTTGTGGCAGCCATATGTGACCACATGGGGGAAGCCATCTTGTGATGGTCAATTTGCATATTACTCTTTTATTAGTTAGGATTTTTTTTTTGCAATCTGAGGTTGGTTGAATCCATGGATGTTGAACCAAGGCATATGGAGGGCCAACATCCTTGATGGAGCTTTGATCTATGAAATCAAAACTGTTGAGTCATTGAAAATAGTGGCTTGTTCTTTATTGTATTGAAGAAGTTCTTTATATTCCCTTTTTGTTAAAAGTTTGCTCAGGCTTAGATTTTGAATTTTGCTAAACATTTTAGGGTTTATTAAAAGAATAAAATTATTTTTATTTTTACTTTTAACCTAATGATGTCAGTCCTATATTACGATATTTTCTAATATTAAACACTAACATTCTTATAAAAATAGTACTTGTTTGCAGTGTATTATTTTTAATATGCTGAATTTGATTTGCTAGTATTTATTCAGTTTTCACAACTAAACTCAAAAGTGAGAGGTTTTTTTTGGTAGCTTTATTTTTGTGACCTATTTGTTAGGCATAGGTATCAGGCTTATGTAAGATCTGAAGGCAAAAATATGGTATGTTTCCATATTATGTGTTCTTCATGTTACATTGAATTATATAACCATATTTTGTCTACAGTGCATGTTTAACTGGTTTCAATACTAACCACTAGTTATTTTATACTAAAACTTGCATAGTGGCTGTTCTATTCATCTCTTATTAAGGGAAGGTTAATGAAATCCAAAGCCTGCTCTGCTCACTTTCCAGGATGCTATACCAAAGGCCCACTTTCTGCTTTTTCCACATCTGAAATATTATTATATCATTTAGTGTCTTCTATCCTTCAGGATGGAAAAGAACTTTGAAGAACACCTATGATTTTATCTGCATAGAATCAGCTCTTTCTCTGTCTAGATGCATCTTAAATTGCTTTTTGATCTTTGAATTTTATTATTTGATATTTTAGTTTTTCTGGTAAATAAAAAAAACCCTCTTATCTTACCCCATAGCATTATGATTATTGAATTATTATTTAGGTTAGCTAAGTTTTCTTCTATTTTTTTTAATATATATTTTATTGATTTTTCACAGAGAGGAAGAGAGAGGGTTAGAGAGTTAGAAACATTGATGAGAGAGAAACATCAATCAGCTGCCTCCTGCACACCCCCCACTGGGGATGTGCCCGCAACCAAGGTACATGCCCTTGACCGGAATCGAACCTGGGACCCTTAGGTCCGAAGGCTGACGCTCTATCTGCTGAGCCAAACCGGTCAGGGCTCTTCTATTTTTTATATTTTTCTATTCTGCTATATTCTTAGAGAAACGCTGCTGGCTGGGTTTCTTCAGGCTGCTCCCAGGAGCCCAATCTTGTGTAGGAGTGGAGATTGTAATCCACCCTCCATGCTTCCTGCAGGCAGATCTCAGCCACATTGACTCCAGAAGAAATGTGTCAATGTTTATGATGCCTGAGAGTACCTTTCCTACACAGGGGAATTTTTGTATTTCTTTCTCTAAGTTCTACATATTGAAAGGGATTTTAAAATAAATAGGTGTTATGATTTTTATTTAGAATTGTAGTTTAATCAGAATTCCTAGATCAAGTGCTTCCGTTAATGTCTATCATAAAACCTGATGAAAAAGAAATATCCAAATCCAGAAGAAGCTGAGAATGGATATATGGGATTCTTATTCAAATACTATCTTTGAAGTATAGCCTTAGAAACCGAGAACTATACAAATTATGTTTATGGAGTATGAAAAAATTCATGAATATATATCAATTCCCTTATGGTGATACACATTCTTGCAAAAGAAAGGAAGAGGAGATACACACTTGTGCCAAAATGCACAGAACAGCACCAGTAATCTACTCAGAACCCTCACCTGCTCCCTAAGGAGTTTTACTCAGAGCAAAAGCTAGGGCTGTTGTACCTCCAAGGCATGGATGACTTGTTTCTCCCCTGCTTCTCCAAATATTTATCTGTTCTTTGCTTAGTCTGCTTTGTCTTTACCAGTCCCCTTTATGCTGACCTGCTTGTTTCCCTTCTGCCTCAGGACCATGGCATTTGTCCTTCCTTCTGCTTGGAATGTTTTCCCCACAAACACGTGTACAACCTGATTCCTTAGCTCCTTACAGGTCTTGCTTCCAAACACATCCTCTTAGTAAGACCACCCATTCATTAACATTTAAGATGCTTATTCCTTAATTTACTTATTTTTGTTGTCACTGCATAAATATTTTGCATTTCACTGATACATCTTGTTTTACATTGGTCTCTTTCATAACAATACTAGAGGCCAGGTGCATGGATTCATGCACCGGTGGGGTCCTCTGCAAGACCTACAGGGATTGACCTGAAACCAGCAGTCCAACATCACCTGCCTCTCCCTGCTGCTGCTCATGCTCATCCCGGCCCTCTGTACCTGCTGCGGGCTTGTGCCCAGTCAGTCCCAATCGGGAGAGGCTCTTGCCACCACAGCGGTGCTTGCCAGCCAAGAGCCCTGTGGCACTCATTGGTCAGTTGAGCAATGCTCCTGCTGTGGAAGCACACTGACCACCAGGGGGCAGTTCCTGCATGAAGCATCTGCACCCTGGTAGTCAGTGCTCATCATAGTGACCAGTCAACTGGTCATTTGGTTGTTCGATTGTTTGGCGATTTGGTCATTCAGTTGCTTAGAATTTGTATCTAATCTAATAAAAGAGTAATATGCAAATTGACCTTCCCTCCATTACACCTAAGCCATGCCCACCAGCCAAGCTATGCCCACCAGGCAATAAGAATGGCTGTATGCAAATTAACCCAGCCAAGACGGTGGCTGGCAGCCATGGAGCTAGAGCAAACAGGAGGCAACAGGAGGCTTCATTGCACCAGTGATGGAGGAAACTGCCTGCCTAGGCTGGCCAGGCCTCTGCTCAAGGCAACAAAGTTTCAATTATAGAATATAAATAAACCCCAGAAACCTGATTCCAGCCAGCTTCGCTGGGACATTGGGTCAATTGGAGCTGTGGGAGCTCTCAATCCTTTACCCAGGCTGACCAGGCACCCCAGTAGGAACCCGAACCCTGAAGGGACTGTGGGCAGCCTAAAAATGGCCCTCAGCCCCTCACCCAGGTTGGCCACACCCCCTGCAAACTGCCATCAGGCCCTCACCAAGGATGACCAGGCATGCCAGCAGATGGACATCTCCCGAGAGGTTCCAGACTGCGAGAGGGCACAGGCCAGGCTGAGGGACCCTCCCCCCCCCCCCCCCCCCGAGTACACAAATGTTTGTGCACCGGGCCCCTAGTATATACATCAACTTCTTTAGGGAATACAATTTGCAATATTCAGACTATATTGGCATTTCTATCTGTAAGTACCATTGAGGTAAGGGGGTTACAGTGTAGCTAAGGAGATGGGCAATTATTGGATTGGGTTCTCTTTTGTATCATTTTTTGATTTAAAGAATTATGAAAATCATACTGCTATTGATATAGTCCTGATGATTTAGAATATGAAAGTTTATTATTCTTTAGCAGAGCTGTTCCCAGTCAGTGCTGTATTTACTTGCTGATTCTTATGTTTTATAGCAATGCTTCAAGAGCTGACTTTTAAGCAGCATCCCTGATCAAGTCCATTCTGATTGACTGCTAAATATTTTGAACACCATCTCTACTTAAAGATTAAGGAACACATTCATTATTAGAATTTTTAAAATAGAAATACCTGTTGTTGCAGGTCTTAAATGTTTTAGCATCTCACTTCATTTTTGCTCCATGAGGTAATTATTTCTTTATCATGATTTGTGATAAAAGTTTCCTAGAAATTCAACAATAATGTTTGATTAGAACACACTGTAATCTCTTATGGATTTCATTGGTCATTTTACATTCATGCTTTTCCTCTGTCTAGAATGGTCTTCCCTGTATCTCACACAGTGCAGTTTTTCTCAACACTGCATCTAGGATCAAATATTACCTTAATAGAGAGATCATCCTTAAATAGAAACTAACTCAGCCCAACACTCTCTGTTATTACATTCTTTTTTCCCCCAATAGCACATGTCATTTCCTGAAGTTATTCATTTATGTATTCATTCATCTATTTATGTATATTTATATTTAATTATCCATCTTCTCCTTCACTAGAATATAAGCTTCATGACATCAATACTTTGCCTGACTTTTTTCAATACTACGTCAGCACACAAAATAGTGCTTGTTACATATTAGATATTTAATATTAGACATTAGTTAATCAGATGAATTAATGCTGATCTCCCTAAGTGGCTTGATGGCTAGTTTCTCTGATATTAGCACTGAATCATTGGGCAGGTGTTATAATAAAGAAAAGAGAAAACATAAGAGAATAGCACTCAGGGCACACATCGAAATTACACACCACCCAGTTGCTTTGTGTGTTACTTTATCATATGTGGAATCTGGAATCTGCTCTTACCAGTTCTATTTTCATATTGTCAACAACTTGCTGTCATATTCATTGGAAGTGATGCATTTATGCATCAAGGCAAGAGAGCTACTTTCTTTTCTTTTTTTACCCTTTTTTGATTAAGATATTACAAATGTGACTTTATCCCCCGCAGTCCTGAGAGCTACTTTTTTTAGCTGTTGTTTTTTTTATCTTGTAAAACACTCAAAAATACAAATCTAAAAGATAAAATGTCTGGGGGAGGATAGGTGCGAGAATTATGTGATTCAAACCAGAATCTTACATAAGGATTAAATCTGGTCTTAACATAAAAGTAGTAGTTAAATTTTAGAAACTTAAAACAATGATATTTGGCTGGGCTGTAGGAGTATTCTCACTGACATGACATGATTTGATTTGAGTAAGAAAAAGCATCTAACTAAATTTATATTTATGTTAGCACTCTTCCGATATCACCTATGAATTATAGGTTCAGTTGTATATTCTGTATTTCTCTGGCGAATATGGGCTCTGCATCACTCATTCACTCTGTAAATATTTTTACACATAAAATGTATACCAGACAGGGTGTTAGTTTCTGGGGATTCAACATATACAAGTGGGGGCAATGTAAAGAGAAAGCACAATTAACTACGCGACTAACCATATAACTGGTGCCTGGTAGACATACAAAAATATATCATCAAAACTTGCATGAAAGTGTCAAAGTGAAGGGTTGCATATGTGGACTGGATTATAATATAGTATAGTCGGAGGGCAGACAGATATATAGACAAATAATACACAGGCCAGGTACGCGGTGTTATCTATGCATCATCTGTAAATGCTGCATTGGTTGCAGGCACATCTCCAGTAGGGGGTGTGCAGGAGGCAGCTGATCAATGTTTCTCTCTCATCAAGGTTCTAACTCTCTATACCTCTTCCTTTCTCTCTGTAAAAAATCAATAAAATTTATTTAAATGCTGCAGACATTCAGAGGAAGATGACTAAAGTCTTCTCTAATTATGAAACCTTATATAGTTTGAAATAAACTTTGAGGGATTAACAAGAATTAAATTTTAAAAAAAGGAGAAGGAAGCAACATCATTATAGACCAAATAATCAAGACTTGGTGGGGGCTGGGTTAACTAGTCTGCAAGGTCCCTTGCCATCTGGAAATGCATTGATTCTCTTTTGAGTCCCAAAGATACAGTTTGGTAAAGTAGGAAAGGCTGTGGATGAAAAGGGGCCACATGCTAACCTGACTAGCTCAGGGAAGGCCTCCAGGGCAGTCTTGCAAACTCAGAGACCTAAAGTAACCACAAAGGATGGTCTGCAAACTTTAACTAAAAGCAGTCTAGCAGTCTATGGTGTGTAGTTATGTCCTAGGCCAGTATCTTCCCTGACAAAGGTCAATCTTCACCTTAACTGAGCATGGCTACTATCTTTTTGCATCTACAATAACATATCATTTGAAAGTCAAAGTAATTTTCCTTTTTCTGGACCCCTCAAAGCATAGGCATCCATTCTGAGGAGACTACAAATATCCTCAATGTTATTGAGATAATTGTTGACTGTTAACTATTATGTACCCACTTAAGTAAAGGAAGTATGTTTCTATCATTTTACTTTTTATCCAATCCCAGAGGTTTCCCTGCTTTCTTCCGCCTCCCTAATCTATCAGCAGTGGATTTCATGTAACCCACTTACGTCTCTGCCTTTGATTGTAGTGTTTAAAACAAGGTGCAAAACTGCCATTCTTGGAACATTATCTAAATCCATTGAGATTCTGCTTTCTAGCAATTGTCAACAGTTTGGCTCAAATAAACTCACAAAATTCTTCACAGATTTGAATGTTTCTTATGCTAACAAAGCCAAAAGTATTTTTTCTGGGCATTGTTTCTCCAAATGTTGTCCCTAAAACTGCAGCATCAACACCACCTAGAATTTGTTAGAAATGTGAATTCTCAGACCCACCCCAGACATACTAAGTGAGAAACCGTATTGGGCCCAGCAATCTATGCTTTGACAAATCCTCCTATTGTTTCTGAAGTATGCTGGAGCTTGAGAGCTGCTGTTCTAGGGCATGGGTATGCATATACATATATTTTTTTTTTCTAAAGAGAAGCAAGATTTAAGGCCAACTGTTGTTGCAAAAGACCAAAGAAAAACCAAGTGACGCTTTAGAGAAAAGGAGTGACACTGTTTATTTACACCAGCAGACTCAGGGAATAGCTTTCCAAATCTGAGTAAAGTAATATGCAGGGGGCTTCTCTTTATATCTCCCTGTGGTCTTTGTCCCACAAATATGGATTATGCTTCCAGTCCTTCTCACAAGCCTTGCAAGGAGGCCCCCAAGGTGTTGGGGGTCTCCAGGCCATATCTGATGGTTTGGCTTGGAGCCAGTGTTAATAACCCTCCCTCTGGGGCAGTGCATGGTTCACAGTTTTATGGCCTCTGTAACAGGTTCTGTAAGACCATTATCTGGGAAGGAGGTAGTGACTTAATTATCAAGAATGTACACTGAGCTGGCTGGCATGGATTCAGATCGCTAGCCCCCCAAATATCAGGTTACATTGGAATTAGCTTTTTAGCCTCCTCACCATGACTGAGATTTGGGGTTGCTCACAAATTATCTGTCATGTGAATCTCAGATGAGGTATCTTAGTAGGCTCTGCACTGGAAGAACTCAAGGTGACAAGGTCACCAGAGCAGTGTACACTGACTCCTTCTTGACCCATAGATCTGATGTGTTCTTTTCCTCTGTGGTCAAGCTGTTTTGTCCCTCAGGGCACCCTTCCTCTCTGTCTCCTTTTTCCTTAAAACTTTTTTATACCAGTAATGTCTCTGTTACTTATTTGTCATTTTTTATTTATTTACTAGAGGCCCAGGGCACAAAAATTTGTGCACTCGGGGTGGGTCCCTTAACTCGGCCTGTGCCCTCTCATAGACTGGGACCCTTCGGGGGATGTCCACTTGCTGGCTTAGGCCGGCTCCCCAGGGGTAGGGTTTAAGATGGCAGTCAGACATCTCTCTGGCAACCCAGGAGCCCTCGGGGGATATCCACTTGCCAGTGGGAGCAGGCCTAACCTGCAGTCGGACATCCTTAACACTACTGAGGAGGCAGGAGAGGCTCCTGCCTCCACCACTGTGCTGGCAGTTGTCAGCCTGGCTTGTAGCTGAGCAGCACTCCCCCTGTGGGAGCGCACTGACCACCAGGGGACAGCTCCTGCATTGAGTGTTTGCCCCCTGGTGGTCAGTGTGTGTCATAGTGACCAGTCATTCTCAGTTGTTCTGCTGTTAGGGTCAATTTGCATATTACTTTTTTATTATATAGGATCATTTGTTGTTTAAACTTTTTATACTGAAGAATAATATGCATACAAAAGTTATTTTACCTGTATAACTTGACATATTTATTTATTTGCAAACCAAATACACCTATGGGAGTAGTAACCACATAAACAACAACAAAATAAAACAAATGGACAAACATTACCAGCACCCAGAAGCCCTCTCATGCTCTACTCCACTTCCTACCACCTTCAGGGTAAATTATCAGTGATCTTCATTTCTAACTGCAAATATTAGTAATTGTTTATAATTTATAATTGTTTGACTTGTTTGTCTTATTTATAATTGTTTGACTTGTTTTCAATTCATCCAGCCAAGTTGTTTGCATGTAGAGCCCTGTTTATTGACCATTTCATTGGATTGCTGCAGTAGCACTTCTTTAATAGAAACACTGAACTGTTGAAATATCAGCTAAAACAATAAAAGCATAATATGCTAATTAGACCTGACATCCTCCTGGATGACCTTCCAGACGAAGCTGCAGTGGTGAGGGACTGAGGCAGAGGTGGTCACTGTGGCAACAAGGGCCAAGGCAGCTGCAGCAGCAGCAGGGGCTGAGCCCCTTGCACAGATTTCATGCATCAGGCCTCTAGTTTATAAGAACATGTGATTGGCAAACCTCTTAAAGAAGTTGTGCTCTTAGAGATTGCAAATTGGAAAAGACATGCACACTCATATTACTACTACCAATCAGGGGACAAAAGGCAAAGGGACTGTGCAAACCTCTCTCACCAACAAGGCTTCTAGGACTCTTTCTCTTATCTTCCTTCTGTTTTGATACCTAACTTGACTACACTTTTCTTTGAACCAAAAGGCTTGAGATAAATTAATGCCTTATCTCAAAACACTATCTTCCTTCCTCAATTATCACCTTCTTATCCTCTCAACATCACCTCCTTGACAAGTCCTGCCCTTCTTTCTACTACATTTGGCTAACCTTTCCTGGGATAAGGGATGTGTTACTTCCTCACCTCTCTAGAGCACTGCCTTATCCTTTTCAGGAATGATTACTTGTGCATTTATTTCCTCTTTAGTGTCCATTCATCAGATCCTAAAATATAAACTTCAGGAGATCAGATATTCCTGTCTGGTTTACCATTATCCCTGTTAAACCCAGAACAGGGTCAGTCACATGATTAAGAAATGCTCATTTGAAATAAAGAATTGTATGCATTGAAAATTTAGTTTTAAATGAATAAATATTTGAATTGGGAGATTTTTGGAATTGAAATATCCTGGTTTTTCCAACGGTTAACTATTTTTTTCAAAATACATTTTTATTGATTTCAGAGAAGAAGGGAGAGAGAGAGAGAGAGAGAGAGAGAGAGAGAGAGAGAGAGAGAGACATCAATGACGAGAGAGAATCATTGCTTGGCTGCCTCCTGCATGCCCCCACATTGGGGATCGTGTCCATAAACTGGGCATGTGCCCTGAATGAGAATCGAAGCATGACTTCCTGGTTCATAGGTGGATGCTCAACCACCCAGCCATGCCAGCTGGGCTAATGATTGACTATTTAACCAGTCAAAGTCATTAACTTTCCTGTACCTCAGCTTCCTCCTTTGTAATATTGGGACTATGGAAGTTATCAAAGGTCTTGAACTCAATGAAGAGCATAAAGGACAAATGTGAGGTTGTGGACTATGGGAAACAGGCTTCCTAAGGGGCCACCTCTACTCAGTTTTAGTAGATCACTACAAACAAAAAAATTGCATCTAAGGCTGCTTCAGAATCTAGTGTTTCTAGAAACACCCAAACTATAGATTTTTCTTCAGTGAAACTTTCATAAAATGTTCACAAAGAATTCAATTAAGAAACTGAAAACACCCATAGCCAAAAGTTACTCACACTGTAGCTCTGTTTGTTCTTGGGGAGAGGTAAGCACTAGCAATACTTTGACCCATTGATCATTTCATCGTCCATAATGAAAAATATTTTTAAAGGTACAATTCATCAGATTTCTCAAGATTTTTTCAACAGAGAAGAGACATGCAGAGTGAATCTTTTTATATTTCTAAAGGAGTGGAAATAGCAATCTTGTTTCCAAAACTGTCTTTTCTCCCTGTGTACATACTTCTGTACAACGGCATTTTGGTGTCAGACCATTTTGATCGACATTTTGAAGCGAGTAGTCACTACTCAAATGTCAAGAACCACTACTTCACAGAATTTCAAACTAATTTAAAAAGTCTATATGAGTATGTCCTCTTAGAGTTAATAGTCATTGCACACTTACATTTAATTAGTAATTGTAATATTTAATAAAGAAGCCGGACCAGTGAAAAATTGAAAGCAACTCACATATAAGGCCTGAACAAACTAACTTACTTGATGAAATGCTAACATTTTCAAAAGTGACGGTGAATCTCTTTTACAAAAATGAGGCTATAAAACAATATGTAATGTTAAATAAAAAAAGAAACTCATAAAACATATTTGAAAGATGAAGCTTATTTTTTTTAATTTGCTGAATTATAAATACTGGTGGGAAAATGCCAAAATGTTAGAAATGTATAGTTTAGAAAGTAAATTATAAATGATCCTTTTATCATTTTTCCCCCTATATCTCCTGAAAAGTGACTTTATCAATTAAAAGTTATAGATATATTTGTGTGCTTCATCCTCTACCAGAACTATTGCATAATATAGAACACTTATTTATTAATGGGACAAAATGAAAATTAGCCATGATATCAAATGGTGTTTCATCCTGCTCTGTTCATTGATTTTAATTAGCGTTTGATCTTCAACTTTGTTTCACTATGCCTATATGCATGCCCATGCATCCCTGAAAACTCAGATGAAAGAAGATTTAAAATGAGACCAGATGCTAATTGCCTTAGCTTCTTCTCTTAGACAAATAACCAGATGCTCTCTCAGTGGGAGAAAATGAGCTGTCGTAGTTATCACGGAGATTAGAAGAAACACCCAACAAACACCTGCAGGAGCCTGTAAGGCTTAAACCATTTCTGGATCAGCCCCTCAGTCTGGCCAGTTTAGGTCAGGGCATCTGTGCAGTGTGCATTTGACACGCTGAGAAGACAGTGGGTTAGAAACGAATGTCAGGGTCTGTCCAAGGGATTCGTTGGTTGGCACAGCTTTGTTGCAGTGTTCCAGGGCGAACAAGAGAAAAGGATGTTGCTCAGAAGTTCTACTTAGAGGTTAAAGCACATTAAAAATTTTGAAATGCCTTGTATGATCAGCGTTTAGCTGCCAGACTCACTCAAAAATGAAGAAAATGGCGTGTAGTTCTGGAAGATAGATTCTCTCTATCTTTAGCTCACGAGTCTGGTAGATTCAGAGATGGGAGACATAGACTCATGTGTGTTTGTATGTGTGAGAAACGAGAGAGAGAGAGAAAGAGAGAGAGAGAGAGAGATCAACAAATAACAAACTGCTTGACATTAAAAAAAGAAAGAACAGGCTTGACAATGGTCAGTGCTTAACCAATGATAAAAATAGCTGCTGAAATCCTAATGACAAAATCCACCACCCATGGGAAGATCATTTGAGAGGACATTCCAGGCAGAGAGAATGCAGTACAGGGTCATAAAGGAGGAATGAGCTGGCAGTCAAGAGGACCAAATAGAAGGCTGTGAGGATCTGGAAGGTGAGGAGTGAGACCCGGCGGAGATAATCCTCCAAAGGGAGATAGAAACAAAATCGAGCAGAGCCTTTCAATCCAGGTTGAAGATTGTGTTCTTAAATGTGTAGGAAGCCACTGAAGCCTTTTCCTTTGGGGAAGTAGGGTGATCTAATTACAATGTTTAAAAGATCACTCTGGCGTATGATGGCATTCTTTTCAATATTTTCCATTTATAGTCCTGCCTTTGAACATCTAGGCTCTAATCCAAGCCAGCAGACACAAAATGGTGACATGATTAGGACAAGCCTCTCTTTATAGTACCCATTCTGGACCAATCTGTAGCTTTTATGTGCACATTATCATTGCCCCTGAGCCATAATGGGCCTGAAATTGGAGGCAGCATTCCACCTGAGTCATCATCCAAACCACTTTATGAAGCCATCACCTATATAAGTCTCCAGACGCTCATTCAATTACTCATAAGGCCCAACTTTTCTCAGCTTATGAGAAATATCACAATCACAGATGTGGATGCTTATATTAACACTAGTTTGAGTAATTCTGTGTTGTTGTGTTTTTTTTTAAATAGTCACCAATAATCCCTTCACACTTTACATATAAACAATATAGCAACAATTCAAACAGTTTTGTAACTCGGTAAAGGTGTTTTTGTTCTTTGGCTTTTTCACTAGTTCTATCCTAACTAACCCATCAGTGTCTTGGCAAAAAAAGCAAGTATCAGTATTTTGCCAGACTCATGTTATTTCAAGTAGAAAAAGAAGGGCTATAAAGGCAGAAATAAGCATTGGGGAAGCAAGAGATTTCTTTTAACTGAACTACCATAATATTAAATCTAATTTGAGTATAAATGTTCTCAGCTCTCCTCCTCCCAAAGCCCAGATCTGGAGAATATTCTCTCGTCCCAATTTTCCAGCCCTTTAAGGAGAGTCCGATCCTTACCAGAGAAGTTCCTGGACGTTTATGATGGAGCAATGCAGGACAGACCGATGAATGTGCGGAGACCACAGAGGGGAAGTTGAGGGTTTAGCGAGACGCCGGTTAAATTGGCCGAAGCGGGATCCAGCTGGAAGAAGGAAGGATCGATGAAAGGTTTTTCAGCTGAGGCTGATAGGAGCACATTGGGGAGAATGTGGTGAGGAATGAGAGTGCCTGGTGGAAGGTGGAGAGTGAGAGAGTGGGGAAGGGGAGAAGGATATTGGAGAGAAGTGTTGCTGAAGCAATAGATTTGATCAGAATGTTTTCTTTCTCTTATCTTTCAGGTTTGCTTCAGACACAGTTTTATACAAATACTTGACTGCTTGGATCAGGAGTTCCAAAGGGTACAAATGTAAGTATTTTTTTCCTCTTCATTTGGTAAAAAGAATGTGAAAATAAAATTTAAAAAGTGGTGACATGGAAGGAAGGAGATTAAGATAAGGGAGGAAAACAGTCACAAATATAGTTACGGATTTCGTTTATTACTGTACAAACAGTATTTTTTTTCTAAGACTCAGAAGAAGCCTTTTTTTTTTTCTCTTTTTTGTCATTAGTGATCTTGAGTACAACCAGACATAACTGGATATGTTGCATGGAAATTAACAATGTGCAGGGATCTGGACTAAATTTACCTGTTATTCCAGCTTCATTTTCCTTCACAAAACTTTCCCAATCCTCATACATCAGTAAGAGGCAGGAATTCGCTATTCTCATACAAACCCTTCCTCGTCTTCATGTTTTTCTCAGCCAGGAATACCTTTCTCTTCCCCATCCCATTAATTTATTAAATAGTGATGTGCAATAGATTGCACATTCTGTGTTATTATTGAGAGCAAATATTCAATCTTCCACTTTCCCAAATCATTTTTTAAAATGTATGAAAACATTTTTAACTATGATATAATACCTTAAACAAAAATCCCATTAACATTCAGTTCTGTGATAGCCTTAATTTTCCCATCATTCTATTACACACAAACTCACACACAAGGCAGACACTTATAAAACACACATCTACATGCACACACACAATTTCACATTCTTCCCCTAAGCTCACACATATATTATGGGTAACATACTTTTAAATTTTACATTATTATCCAGAGGCATAAGAAAGATCTTAGTCCTGTCTTGGCCAGTGAGCAGTTACATTCCCAGAAAATTCACAATATTATAGGTTACCTCATTAATAAAAATAAATGAGGTATCTTTCAGTTCAAAATGTTAGTAAACCTACATATATATAAATAATACTAGAGGCCTGGCGCACAAAAATTTGTGCACTCAGGTTAAGGCCTGTGCCCTCCACAATCTGGGATGCCTCAGGAGATGTCCACCTGCCTGTTTAGGCCCACTGCCTGGGGGGATTGGGCCTAAGCTGGCAGTCAGACATCCCTCTGGCAGCCTGTAGGCACTCGGGGAATGTCCACTTGCCAGCAGGGAGCAGGCCTAAGCTGCAGTCAGACATCCTTAGTGCTGCTGAGGAAGCAGGAGAGGCTCCCACCACCACTGCTGTACTGGCAGCCATCAGCCTGGCTTGTGGCTGATCAGATATCCCTCTGTGGGAGTGCACTGACCACCAGGGGCAGAGCCTGCATTGAGCATCTGCCCCCTGGTGGTCAGTGTGTGTCATAGTGACCAGTCATTCCCAGTGGTTCTGCTGTTAGGGTCAATTTGTGTATTACCCTTTTATTATATAGGATAGAGGCCTGGTGCATAGGTTGGGGCTGGCTGGTTTGCCCGGAAGGGTGTCCCAGATCAGGGTGGGAGTCCCACTGGGATGCCTGGCCAGCCTGGGTGAGTGGCTGATGGCTGTTTGCAGGCTGGTCACAGCCCCTTCAAGGTGGGTGCCCCCCCTGGGGTGCCTGGACAGCCTGAGTGAGGGGCTGAGGGCCATTTTCAGGCTGGCTACATACCCTTCAGGGAGGAGGGTCCCTGCTGGGGTGCCTGGCCAGCCTGGGTGAGTGGCTGATGGCTGTTTGCATTGAGGTTGGCTGGAAGCAGGTATCTGGGGTTTATTTATCTTCTATAATTAAAATTTTGTTGCCTTGAATGGAGGCCACAGTCAGCCAAGGCAGGCAGGAACCTTAGCTTCCTCCATCTCTGGGGCAAGCCTCCTGATTATTCCAGCTCTGTGGCTGCCAACCACCATCTTGTCTGGGTTAATTTGCATATAGTCACTCTGACTGGCTGGTGGGCATGGTGATTGGCTGGTGGGCATGGCTTAAGTGTAGCAGAGTGACACCAATTTGCATATTACTCTTTTATTAGATTATATAAATGTTATATATATTATATATATGAATATATATGGAAATTTTCACATAAATTCTTATTATATACCTTAAAATAATAGAATTTAAAGATTGTGACATATAGTTACTAATAAAGAAAGGAAAACAGCCTTTTTAGTAGAATAATTATAATTGCAAGCACCTGGAGGTGTTTTTAAGTGACTAAAATGCATCAACTCACTTTGTCTAACATGCAGACAAAACATTAATACAGATAATTAAATTCTCTAATAAGTAACTATAAACATGTGGTGGGTGGACTAGGAATGGAAGCCTGGTTTCCAGGCTCAAAGTAATGATCACTGAGTGATTGCCTTTTAGTTTTCAGAGAAAGAAAATCCATTCACGTGCCAACTCTAATTTGAATTCAGATCTTAGGTTTGCTGTTTAAATGTCAAGGAGCCAAAACATTAGTTGACTAAGCACTTAATTTTGTGAAGCAACATTGTTGGAGAAGAGGAGCTTAATTAAATCAGTTACAGTACTAAACAACGATTTTCATTTATAACCAACCAACAAAAAAAGCCGAGACATTTGAAGAATAAGCATGAATAAACAGTGTTTTGAATTATAAAAGAATTATATGAAGTGCAGTAAGTATCTTCTCAGTGATATCATTGATCCAAAATAATACTTGCATTTTTGCCTTTAATAAAATGAAGACCAAGGAAAGGAAGGAACTCAAAAGATATGCGTAATGATGTGTGGACGTCCTTAGCTCTATTTCTCTAATAATTCATGAATAATTTTAAAATCTAGGTAGGGGCCAGCTCTTCAGGGCTGACTCCAAAGTAATACCTAGAGGATCCAAATAAAGGTTACATTTTATAATTATTTACATCAAGTGAACAAAATGAATTAAGAATTACAAATAGTTAAGCTTGCAGTGCACAGACTAGAGGCTAGTTTAACCATTTCAAAATTGTCTGGAAAAAATACACAGTTTATAATTTAGTGACTTATTAAACATAATGAAATGATAAGCTATATTGGTATATGCTGTTTTTGTTTATAGCAATATTGTGTTAGAAGCAAAATTTAAAATTTTTCCAAAATTTGAAAAACAGGTTTTTGGACCTTCGCTATAGCATATTCGGTATAATTATATTTGGTAAATGGGGTTATTGGTTTTTTGCATGTCTTTATTTTGAAAGGACAAACAAAATTTTACTAAATCAGTATAAATCATGAGGATCAATGGAAAAATAATAATTTTCATGAGAAGGAATGGAAAAAGAAGAAAAATCTATCACATACATTTCTAATAAAAACCATTATGTTTAGAAACAATAGTTTATGTCAACAATTATGAGCTAGAGTATACAAAACAACTGATTTAAGGAAAATATAACAGTAAGGTAAATGTGTAAGTTTTTAATGAGAAAGATTACACCTCTATTGTTTTAAGTATAGCCAAAAAGTCTATTAAAATACACACTTTAACACTTTACCGTGGAGAGAGAGTGTCTGAGCAAGAATCTGCACCTGAAACAAGAAAGTGAGATTACACAACCAGTCTTTGAAAAAGGACAAATCGTAATTTGCAATGAGAAAATCTGGGATGCAGTGACAAAATAAACAGTAGAAGCCATTATTTCAACAACCATGCTCCTCTCAGCATAACCCTAGAAATTGCATTCCATCTTTAAGGAACCCTTCTTTCCACAGATGCCTTCCATTGTGGAAGGTAGCAGCCCCTCCAACAGTGTTTTCAATGAGTGGCACTGACACATGCCACTTGTTGGCTTATCTCTAGCCTAGAGCAACTTCAGACAGAGGCAGGTCAGCATCAGCAATCAAAGCCAGGCTGACTGCTGAAAACCACCCTGTGGATGGTATTCAAATTTGACCTCCATTCCCAAATATACCTATTCTTTTAAAATCAAGTTATTGATTATAGTCCTACTAGTGTCCCAGTGCACAAAATTTGTGCATGGGTAGGGTCCCTAGGCCTGGCAGGTGATCAGGGCCAATCGGGGCCTTCCAGCTGCCAGATGGAGTCTTCCTTCCAGCTGCCGACTGCGGCCTTCCTTGTTCCGCGCCACCCCCTGGTGGTCAGCTCACGACATAGCGAGCAATTGAACTCCTGGTCTTCCGGTCAAACACCCGAGGGGACAGTTTGCACATTGGGCTTTTATATATATATATAGAGATAGATACTTAATTCCAGAATTCCCAATTTGTGAAATTTCAGACAACAAAAATCTAGAGTAAACCGTCCTGAGAAGAGGCAGGCACTCCATCTTTTCCTGCTTCCTCTTCTCCAGGACTTCCCACAAAGGTCTGCTGCCAATGACTATTTCAGATACTACTGTTTTACATAAATTATGCTGCTGTACTTAAGATGTCATTGGCAGAAAGAAATCAGTTTCTTGTAGAAATAAAATCCTTTGACATAAAAATGCAATTTATACAAATGTATAAAATTAATGTAAACCTATAAGACATAAAACAACATAAAAGATTCAACAGGTGATTTCTAAGTGGATGTTACTTTACACAATTTATGTTTTTCTAAAAAAAAATTTATGTAAACTGTTTAATGTAAATTTTTACAAAATGTATATAAACCCAAAATGTTTCTTGCATGGAGTATAAAAGTAAGTTATTTAGGGAGTATAAATTTAATATCTTCTGAAATTAAGATGTTTCCAAGGTTTAAGCATACATTAAGACCTTCATTCATTTGCATTTTTGTAATGTGAGCATTTAAAATATTTTCATAAAGCAATGCATACCTAGAGAATCAAAATTAAATAGGTTGATTAATCAGTGAATGTATTGATTGCAGATACATCTATCTAATAATAAATTACTTTTCAGTCATAATAATCTCTCCTTGGTTTTGGGGACTTGGGTGATGGGAACATCACATGTGACATTGAACTCTGTCTCATTTATTTTGGCCAATAAGGCACCGTGTTTAGAAGAAGCATTCTTTGTTGAAGTTTCTTGAGCTGTTCAAGCTGAGATATGACACATGCCAGCTTGTTCCAGCCAAATTTGTGTGGCAAATTCACAATATTACAATATTACAATATTACAATACCTGTGGAATTATTACAGGTATTGTCACTACTCTGATTCATAGCTAGCCCGTGTAATATTTCAACCACTAGTCTTCCTTTTAAATATTTTCCTATATTTGTCTTATCTCAAAAAAAGTATTAATCATTTGTTTTGCC
Source organism: Murina feae (assembly GCA_004026665.1). NCBI lineage: Eukaryota > Metazoa > Chordata > Mammalia > Chiroptera > Vespertilionidae > Murina > Murina feae. Next base: position 24,869 of record PVJC01016088.1, read on the forward strand.
CCCTCTACATATCTACTATATATAAAAACCCCTAATATGCAAATAGATCAAACAGTGGAACAACAGAACAACCAAACAATCAGTTGCTATGACGTGTGCTGACAATCAGGGGGCATACAAGGAACATGGTGGGTGTCAGCAGGTGAGTGGAGGCATCAAGATGGGGTGCTGGTTGTTGTCATTGGGGTGAGCCTTTGGTGGTTACTGAAAATTCTTTGCTCCTGCACACCATGGTCCTGCCTGTTGCTCGCACCTGATCACTCAGTGTTGACAGCAGGTGCCAGTGGTGGCTGTCGGCCCTGATTGCCCCTCAGGGCTTCTCCAGCTCCCCTTGCTCCTGAGGGACCATTGGGGCCAGCAGCCGCCTCTCACACCCGCTGCCAAGTGAAGGTCCCTCTCGTACCTGCAGCTTGTCCTGATCTACTCTGAGGGCTTCTTCACCCCCTGCTTCTGAGGGGCAATCAGGGCAGCAGCTGCCACTCGCACCTACTGACAGTGCTGGCCCCACTGGCACCCGCTGCTGGTGCTGGCCCCAATCACTCCATGCAGTCAGTGGGTGTAAGCGGGCCCAGCTCTGTCAGCACATGGGAATGGTGGCCACGGAAGCAGGGCTGCTGGCAGACAGGGGCCTGGGAGCCACAGTGGAAAGGGCTGGGTGGGGGTGTAGAGGATGGGCAGAGACCCATCCCTGTGCCCACCGCAGCCTTGTGGCCCCACAGTTTCTTTCAAGGTGCACAAATTCATGCACTGGGCCCCTAGTGTTTAATAAAAGCCCATATCTTTTGCTCTAACTTCAAACTCCCAAAACTGCAGATGCTCCATGAAGCCTATGAACAATTTCCATTTCCAGAAATTGCAAGGCATCCTTCTGAGATGTTGTTAAGATCAGTTTTAATATAGCATATGTTTATTTAAACTCAGTGCCAATAGTTCCTTGGGGGTGGTTCCCGCTTATAGCCAAAGGTTGAATAGGCGACCGAGAATAATTGTGAGAGTGAAAGAGGTTGTTTCGTGACAAGTCTAAAGCCCTGAAGGGATAAGGGTAAAGTGCTGGCAATCATACCCTCCACTTTTCAGGAGTGAGAGTCTTCTCTTCATTTCTCATCATTGGGCCATTAGGCTTGTCAAATTCTAATACATTGTTAAGGTTCCACAGAAACCCAGATGTGAATGCCCCATTTCTCCTTGCTGGAATGGAAGAAACACACAAGGTCATATCTCTTAACATGTGAGTTGACAGCCAGTCAGAAAAAGAGCCCAGTCCGTGCGCACACAGACCAGCATGCAAGTTTGTTTGTTTTTTTTCTATTATCGTACCATGTGAAAAATAACTGCCATTTCATTTTTTGAAGATAGGAAATATAACCCCTTACAATTGCAGAAGAAAGTGAAACGTGAATTCACAATGCAAATAATGTTTCTTGAATGCACATAACACAATTGTATGACAACTAAGGAAGAAAAGGAGTTTTACATTTACTAGCCACTGAAGACTTACATACATTATGACCTAAAAATTAAAAGCTTGTTCCACAATTTGTCATTGAAGTGGAGGGAAAAAATATATATTTTTTTCTTTCCTCTTTTTTTTTCTATTTAAAAATATGCAGAATTGGTTGCATGCTTTTATTTAAATAACTTTCAGAGCTTAATCCTCCAGACAGTCATCTTGGCAGAGCCACCTGCCTTCAGCAACAGTGAGTGTGAGTCTTTCTGTACCAACTTGATTCGCATGCTCCCTCCGGTGTCCTCAGCAACAGGTGTCTCATTAGCACCTGAGCGACGCCAGCTTCTGAGGAAGGCTGTGAACTGATTAAACACATGCTCCATTTTTATCTCTTTATGAATCATTACTTAAAGGTTTTATCACCAGATTGCCACACTTAATTACGTGGAGCCATAATTAAATATGAGCATTCTTAGGCCTGCTTTTAAATTTTAGTTTAAACTTCAGTGACATGTTTTGCAGTTGGCTAATTTAAAGCTGTATTTAAAAGAGCAGTAGGAGGTGCTTTTTTTTGCGGGGGACAAACTGGGGAAGGGTACTTACTTTTTCATACACTAGTCATCATTTTTAATATGGAAAAAACTTCTACAATGCATTTAAAGACTATAGAGAGCATCACCAAAAATAGGAGTGATTAAATTAGAATGTATTGCATTTTTTACTAGGATACAAGAAAGTAGTGTATTGCTTGCTTTATAAATTACAACTTAACTAGGATACTCTAAAACTTCAGGCAATATCAGATCACTAACTAGATTTTCCATTTTCCTTGTGTTCTGCAGACATCTGTTCATTTGACGGCAAAATAAAACAAACGTATTCATCTTATGAAGAAGATCATGAACAGCAAGATTTTATTTTTCCTGTGTTTATTTGCTTAGATCTCCAAACTGTTGTATATGTATAACTCAGGACTGAGCTCCCCTTCACATCCTACATTGGTTAACCCATAGGGGGAACCAGAAAGCTTGCTTTTATTGTTAGGTACTGTCCAGGATAGTGCACAGGGTCATGGATCTTTTGATGTTTTCCAAATTCTTATGGGCTGGCTGATTGCCATAAACAATGTGAATGCTGAGACCATGACCCTTGGACTATTATGGTCTAATCCTCTTTTCTCCACCAAGGAACAATGAGGAAAAATAGGCAACCACTTCTACCTGTATCCTATAAATGAACTCGCCAGATTGGGTGTGCTATTTAAGCTATGTAAATTTCCTTCCCACAGATTGAGTGCAATCACACAAGAGAACGTTGAAACTGGGCCTTTCCTGTTGAATGACTCATGGGAAGACACTAAAATCTGAGGACACGTTGGAAGATCTGTCTGCCCCTAATTACCACCCTGGTCTTCAAGACTAACAGGCTGAGGCATAATCCTTCTGTGTTGGAAAACTCCTTGCTTTACTTCAGAAAGAGATTTCACTCCGGCTTCCTCTAGGGCCATCCAGTCTTGAGACATACCCTGGACAGCAGCCAGAGAGAGTTAAAGTTTTTCTGTCTTATCCTGTAGAGACCAGAGAAGTTAGGTGGGTGATGGTGGAAGACAGGCTGTGGTCTCATAATGAGGATCCAAGCTCTTTTTAAAAAATATATTTTATTGATTTTTTTTACAGAGAGGAAGGGAGAGGGACAGAGAGTTAGAAACATCAATGCGAGAGAAACATTGATCAGCTGCCTCTTGCACACCCCCTACTGGGGATGTGCCTACAACCCAGGTACATGCCCTTGACCAGAATGGAACCTGGGACCTTTCAGTGCCCAGGCTGACGCTCTATCCACTGAGCCAGACCGGTTAGGGCCAAGCTGACTCTTTTTGCTTTTTAATCTCCCTACAGTATGAACTGAAACTTTCCTGGTTCTTTACTAGTTGGGTGCCTTGTGTTGTTGTACATGTAAAAGACAAAAACAAAATGAAGCCAATGCAAAGCCTGTCAACCCTAACTGGGTTCCGCAAAAAGGAAATAGATTGGCTTTCACTCATGAACATCCAGAAGTCACTCTTGCTTTAGCCATGCCTTGATGAAAGTGGGGAGGAGTTGTCAATATTGTACTGGACGTAATTAAACAGGTAAGGAAGGCTTTATTCAAAACCGCTGCAATAGAGGAGAGAGATTGAACTCAATCCCACTGAGGCAGGAGGGTTTCTAAGCACTGGGGTGAGTTATTGGAAGAGCCTCATGGACAATGAAATGGACATTGATCAATGTTATTAGGCTATCTGTGCTTGCTAATTGGCCCTGACAAAGGCTGGGCCCCCATTCTCCAAGAGAGACTGGACGACAAGGCTTTTCCATTCTTGATGACTGATATAATTATATTTCAAAAAAAGGGTTTTCAGGTCCTTGAGAGAAACATTCCTCAGTTGTAAAACTGACATGAAATAGGCAAGATATTTGCACATTAAAGGGGCAAAGAAATAATTTATAATCCAACAATAATTTACCTTGAAGCCATAAGCAATCAATAGATAACCACTAATCATGCCTTCTTCCATCTAAACTCATTTTTAGAAAACATTTTATCACTGCCCAAAGAGCAAGACTTGGGCCATATCATTAGAAATAATGGCTTCCCTTTGATGTGGTTGGGTGCCTTTGGTTCTCTTCTGTTTCACTTTGTAGCTGGCAGCAGCACACTCCATATTTCCTCCACAAGGCAGAGGTAAAGAAAAGGTCATGTCAATAAACAAACAAAGCAAAAGCAAATTAATTTGGGTACCATCTTTAGTTTACCCAAGCTCAACAATTTTGGTCTACTAACTCTTTGACACAAAGACATCATTCTCCATTAAAATCATGGGGTTTCATTATGTTTTTTTCTTTTCTTTTCTTTTTTTTTTTTTTTTGTGTGTGTGTGTGTGCAAACTTTGAACACAGAGATTTTGATAAAGGCCTCCAATCTGTAGCACTAAAAATTCAACCTCCTGGGGCCGACTTCTTAGATAAGTACATAGATCCGCACTAGTTGAAAGACCTTTCCCCCTAAAGGTATTAATTACCTTGCTTGTCTTTGGGAAGCCATCTTTCTTCATAAAGAGTCACTTTTCTGTTGTAAACTGAGCAGAAGTCTTGCTTCTGACCTCACAAAGGTGCTAAAACCTAATTCCTTAAAAGAGTAGCTGATGTGAAACCTGATATTTAAACATAACAGGTTGGTTGTCCTTTCAGCCAAGGAAGGGAGGAGAGATAATTTTTTAAAAATTCATTAAGGCTTCTATGACAATGAGAACACTATAGAAATTAGTACTTCCATAAATTATCCTCCTGCATAATTTTTAGTATCTTCTCTCGCTTTTTTACTCAGGAAATTGGCTCTGGATTCAATTAAGTTATTTTGATTTATATTTTCTCTCTATAGGATGGAGTGGAGAGGAATTTATCCCACCATTTATAGAAATATGATTACACAGTTTACTTTGCATTTAAATAGGACCATTTCATCCTGATAGATTTGCACTTTAGAGTCCCTTCTTTTGAATTTAATTTTTGTCATGTCGACTAAGTGCCTTGGCAAAAGAACAAAGAGGGAGGTTAATTCCAGGGAGTTCTAATACTAATTCTTTCTGCACATACTTGTCTTCAGGCCTTAGAGAGAAGTGCAAGATAGAATTTAGAGAAAAAATAGGCTACTAAGGAATAAAAGAATGTGATAACAAGTTGGGATTAGTTAATGAAAGAAAATATCTGGGAAAGAAAATAATATTATTAATAAGAAATTGTTCAACACATTTTGGGAAAACAGTAAAGACAAAACTCAAAAGAGGGGAAGTGGTGAGAAAGATTGGCTAATGCCCAGCAAGAAAAACAGTAAATTAGAAAAAATGGCTTTCATATGTTAGAAAAATACATGACTTTGAATAATATGGACTAGAATATGTTCTTTTTAGGTGTGTTAATAACTCATTGGCTACACTTGTATGTCATAATTCGGCTACCCATTTCTCTGAACATGATTGCTGCTCAAAAGGCTTTTGGAACACAATAATCTTTTTGTATTCACCTTGATTTTTAATAGTTGTTAATGGATTTTAATAATGCCAAGCTCATCTTTTAAGGGTACCATTATTATGCTTTAATTTGTAGCAGAAATTACAGACTTTGGAGTCTCAGAAAATATAAAAAGTGTACTTTTTATAGCATATAATTTTTTTAAAGAGCATTTCATATTTATGATGTCCTTGAGATAAATGCCTAGGATATCCAACTGGCTCTTGTCGGCTGCCAATAATCCTCCTCTTCCATCCACATCTGGGTCTTTTCAAGGAAATTCTGTGAGGAACAGTATGGGGACTCAAAAACCCATGATTATCCATTAGAAATTTATGTAAAAGGAGACATTCTGAGAAATTCACATTTGGTATTTAAATCTGAACATCACGAAGACTTCAGAAACATGTTAGCATCTCTGAACACAATTTGGCCCAAATAATGCCAGAGGCCAATTTCTATTTATTCGGAAAGTTTTTTTTCTAATTCTCAACACTTCTAGTTTAAATGTTTAATGTAATATCTTTATAGTGCTTGCTTTGCAGCAATATTTTTTCCAGATTATTCTATATTTTGTGGGCCAGTGTTGTATATATGTTTCTGCATGAACATTTTCCCCAATGACTATTTAATTGCCAATATTTTAGTTTAAAAGCTACTGGAAATAATCTAACATTTATATTTTTCAAATGGTTAGTGGAGAGTGTCAAGTATATTATGATGGTATAGGATTCATGATTTCTGCTAGTGCTAAAATGGCACTTTCCCATCCTTGAAGAATGAGTTATGCCCCTGATCATGTGAGAAAAATTTTACCAAAAAAAATTTTTTTTAACTGTTAATATTTTTAGATACTATTAAAAGAAAGAAAGATAAATAATTCCAGTATATTTTTCCTCAGTAGGATTACAATTCAGGATAAAAATGATATGTGGGGTTGCTCTTCCCTCACCAAGAAATTCTCCAACAGCAGCTGAGTGTTCTACAATTTAACTCAACTCTAAGACTCACTATCTGGAGATAGCATCAGATTCCCATAGGCTAAGGGCTCAGCCCCAGGAAACTACCTACCAATTCAATGGCCATCATAGTAGGTCCCAGGTTATCCAAAACTTTTTTCTGACTTGAGTACAAATTGGAGGTTCTCATGACCTCCTCCCCTTGGATTTAGTTATTTCCTAGAACAACTCACATGGCTCTTAGAAACACTTGCATGTGTTCATTTATTTGTCAAAGAACATAAAGGACAAGCGTAAACCGTTAGATGAAGAGATACATAGGACAAGGTCTGAGAGGGACCTGATTGCAGGAGCTTCTGTTCCCTTGAAGTTAGCGTGGTTCACCCCCTGGTACTTGGATGTGTTTACTAACTTGGAAGCCCCTCAAAACCCATTACACTGAAATTTTATGGAGGTTCCATCACATAGGCATGATCAATTATTAATTCCATTTCTAATCCTTCTCTCCTCTCTAGAGAATAGGGAGGGGGTGGGGCTGAAAATTTCTAACTTTAAATCATGGTTGTTTTTTTTGTTTTGTTTTGTTTTTTGGTGACTAGCCCAGATCCAGGAGCCATACAGGATCCTTCTCAAAGTCATTTCATTAGAACAAAAGTCACTCCTATCAGCCAGGAAATTCAAAGAGATTTAAGAGCCCTTCTGAGGGCAAAGACCAAATATGAGAGCAAGAGATACCTCGACTGCTCTTACCACTTAGGAAATTAGAGGAGTATTAGGAGCTCTCGTCAGGAACCAAGGTCAGAGACTACATATGAGAATGAAAGGTCCTATCACCTCTATTTACAATGGTTTTAGGATTTTTGTGCTAGGAACTGGGGCAGAGATAAGATGAACAAAACAAAAAACTGAACACAATACAGGTTAATAATTAAGTTGTTGCTATTGAAGTATTTTTTCTGCAAGCAATTTTAAGTTCTGAAAGACATAAAAAATGTAACCCAAAACTTGAAGGCTTTAGAGAGCAGACAGATGAAGGAGAAAGACTAAATGTAGAGGAAGGAGATGGCTCTGGTGAGTCTCATGATCTTTTCATATAATCTTTATATATATGATATAAAGATTATATACTATTTATAGGGTGTCCCAAAAAATGTATACACACTTTAACAGCTGATAAGTCACTCATTTTTAGAAAAATAAAATAAATGTGGCAAAGTGTTAACATTCATTAAACAGGAGCAGTGGACATATAGATGTCATATTATTTTCATTGTTGTTTAAGATATTTAAAAATTTAAAATAAAACAAAAAATTATAGACATAACTATGAGATGTTATTCTGTTGCTTCCACAAAAATTAATCAGTATAATGATATCAAAGTAAGAAGGGAAGATAAAGGGAGTTCCTTGGGGGAATGTAAATATTGTACAAATATTTTTGCAGCATTTTGTCAATATCATAAAATATATTTCTAAATATCTCTAAATATATATGCTTCTCTAAGTAGGACTCAAAAGTTTTGTTCCTAGAACCACTTTACACTCTTAAAAAATTATTGCATCCCCCTAACCTTTTATTTTATGTGTTCTTATATGTCATCTACTGATAGTTGGCATATTAGAAATTACAACAGAGAAGTATTAAAATACAGGGTACACAAGCACATAATCTATTAGCCATCAGAACAGTGATGTCACCATAAATCCATCCATAGCCTCTGGAAAATTCCGCTGTACACTGCTAAGAGCCTGAAAGTGAAAAATAAATGCTTTTCTGACCCAACCAGAGGCTCAGTGGTTGAGAGTTGACCTGTGGACCAGAAGGTCACGGTTCAGTTCCCTGTCAGGGCACATGCCCAGGTTGTTGGATTGATCCACATGCAGTGTGGGGTGTGCAGGAGGCAGCTGATCAATGATTCTCTCTCACTGTTGATGTTTCTATCTCTCTCTCCCTCTCCCTTCCTCTCTGAAATCAATAAAAATAAATGCTGCCCAGCATGATTATAAAAACATTTTATCTTGTGGGGTAAAAAGATTCCATTGTCCCTAGATATCTGTAGACTGCAATGAGCTGGATATACAATGACCTAGAGAAAATGACCTAGAGAAAACTTCCCACATGTGTATCATATTAAATGTATGGGGTTATTATTAAAACAGTCTTCACAAAAGGGAAAATTTGACCAAAAACAAACAAACAAACAAAAAAACAGAAACAAAAAAAAATCACAACTGAAATATTCATCAAAATGGGAATGGATAGATAAGTGTTGGTTTATCCCAAATTAGAATCCTCTGTAGCACTTAAAATTTATACATTGTAGCTTAATGTTTAAGAGTTTCAAGAAGATAATGTTAAAAGTAGTTTGCAGAAGAGTCTTGTTTAAACAGAATGTTTATGTCCCTCCAAAATTTATATGCTGATAATTTTACTCCTATTGTGATGGTATTAGGAGGTGGGGACATTTGGGAATTGATCAGGTCATAAGGGTGAATGAGATTAGTGTCTTATAAGAGACTCCAGAGAGATCTTTTGTCCCTTCTGTCTTGTCAGAAACAGCATAAAGGTAATCATTTACAACCCAAAAGTGACATTTCATCAGACAAGAAATCTGCCAGATTTTGATCTTGGAGTTTCCAGAAGTGTGAGAGACGTCTGTGTTTCATGAGCCACCCATTCTATGCAATTGTTATAAAAGCCCAAATGAGCTAAGACAGAGATCTATAATATGTTGCCTTTTATTTAAAATCAGACCAAGTACTTCTGTATATAGGTGGAATCACTCAGCTTTCTTGGGTCCGAAGCAGAAACACAACTATAGTCAAGACGTTATCATTTTAAA
>PVJC01016089.1:7586-22611 GCA_004026665.1 Murina feae
TTGCATGGAGCAGTAAACAAGAGCTCTGAAAGGGGAAGGAAGCCAGGAGAAAGCAGCTCCATTAGTCACGCAGCTGCATATCCTGTCACAAAGGCCCCCAGTTGAGTAATCGCCCAAAATATGCCTGTTATTTTTTGTGTGTGTGTCAGAAAAAATGGGGCCTGCCAAAATGTACTGTAAAAAAAAAAAAAAAAAAAAACTGGTCTCTCAGCCCCAGGGGGAAAGGAAAAGAAAGAAGGAACTTCTCAGCACTCTTCTAACCCTCTTCCCAACTTATCTTTAAAAGAAAAGGCTTTCAGACTCTTCCTAGTGATGGAGTAACAAAAGCTGGTCCATGAGATGAGCCAGGTCTCAGAGTCCTTGCAGGTACATAGCGCCTAGAAAGAGTTGAGAGAGAGGAGGAAGGGGGGGAGAGGGTATGAAGAGGACAGCTTCAAGGGGAAAGGGAAAATGAACAGAAAGGACCTGGTGTACTGAGTCCTGTGGTGGATGGCAACTGGGTGGGCTGACGGACCCATAGGGAACCTGGGGCAGCCCACACCAGTTCTGCAAGCCTTGCACGATCCCAGCCAGTGGCCAAGCAGGCTTCCTGCGCGTTTCTGCTGGCCTCAGCAGAACTACCCTGTCTCAGGCTTCCTCCATGCCCCAGGCTGTTGGGGCCACAGAGTGAACAGGAAGAATGTGTGTGGAAGGACATCTGACTCGAAGCTGGGAAGGACCAGAGCTGCGTACAACCTCGGGTGTGTTCCTCGTTGTCTTGGGAGAAACTGAGGCATGTCAAGCAAAGAGGTTCTAAAGCCCGGTTCGGTCACTGCCCCTGTTCCCGAGCTCAGGACCAGAACACAGAGGACGGTCAGTCCAAGCACAGAGCGCTCTTGGGCAGTCACGCTCTCCCTCCTCCTCCCATGGACTGGTCAAAGCTGTCCAAGGGGAAGGGAGCTTCCTGAATTCTGCCGGCCGGAAACGAGCAGGAAGCCTTCTTAGGAAAGAGAACAGAGACAGGCAAGGCAGATGCTGGTCCCACTTGCTCTGGGCTCTCTGGAGCCTGTCCTAGAGGGGATTGCCCCGTCAGCTCGCGGGCCAGGCTGGGGGAAGACCCTTTCCAGAAGCACTGCAGGCGACCTGGTTCCTAACCTTTTGCTGCTTGGCAATTCTGGGCCAAGGGAGATCCAGCCCCAAAGACCACGTCCATCTCCCTGCCGATTGCTGCAGGAAGGCTCGATTTTACCAACATCCAGGCCCTTCCCGGCTCTCCCGGGCCTTTGAGCCCCGCCCTTCCTGTGTGAGGCCCTGCTCCCCCTGAGAAAGCCCTTGGACACCTGCAGAGGACACCACACAGGGGCAGAGGTGCTTCCTGCAGAGGACCCGCCCGCCTGGCAGGTGCAAGGGCAGATTCTCCTGGTTCCTTGTTGATTTGCTGTGGAATCTCAGACAACGCAAGCGAGCCCTCCTGACAACTCTCCCCCCCGCCCCCTTCGAGCGGTATGAACTATTTCTATTGTTGTTAATCTGCACTCAAGGATATGTTCCCATCGATTTTTAGAAAGAGCCGAAGGAAAGGATAGAGACACACACAGAAACATGGATGTGAGAAAGACAAGGGAATCGAACCTGGGACTCTTCAGTCCACAGGCCGACACTCTATCCACTGAGCCATACCAGCGAGGGCCAAGATGTACCAACTAACCAGAGCAGTTATATGCCTGCAACATGCAAGGGACTGGCCTTGCTGCGTGACCAGCACAGAGACACACACCCCTTTCTTCTTGTGAAACCTGAGCAACCTTTCCCGGAAGCTCTGCAGCACGTGATTTCTTGACTTCTGAAACCAGTTCCCTGTGTGGGTGAGTCTGGGGGTTGAAGAATGGGAAAGGAACAAACGCAACAAAAAATAAACACACACCACCATTTAAGAAAGGAAGGAAGGAAGGAAGGAAGGAAGGAAGGAAGGAAGGAAGGAAGGAAAGAAAGAAAGAAAGAAAGAAAGAAAGAAAGAAAGAAAGAAAGAAAGAAAGAAAGAAAGAAAGAAAGAAAGAAAGAAACCAGATACTAACCCTGGCATTTCCAAATGCTCACAGGTAGAGGGTGGTCCCTTCGCAACCTGATTATAATGAAAATTCCACCCGGGCATCTTGAATTTGCCCTGGTAGGCATTCCAGCTCGTTGGGAAATGGAAAGGACCAAGACCACCTTGGGACTCATGAACTGTATTAACCTGAATGCCCATCACTGAACTCACGTCGAGCCCCAGTTACTGGACTGCCCGTGGGAACTTCTTTCTCAGCTCGGCTTCCGCTGCAGGAAGTTCCCGCGAGCTGTTGTCTCCCTCGGGCCTCAGTTCCTGCTGGAGGCCAGAGCCTGTAGGTGAACCGCGAGTCTGAATTAGAAATGTCAACACAGGCTGGTTGACTAATGCCCCTGGGCTGACAGGCCGTGCGCCTCAACGCAGGACCGATGCTATCGTCCCCGGAATCACAGGTGAATGAGGCCTCTGGAGGCGCCCACCCCACGCGGATTTCCTCTTGTGGTAGCTGTGACATCTGAGTCACTGAGCTGGGGGCCACCCGTTAGCTTCACCCCCTCCCCTTCCTGTGTCCCAGGGCTGAGCTGGCGACAGGTCCTCATGGCAGAAGACTCCACTTCTCCGAGCTCGGTACAAGGTTTCTCAGGCATCGGGCCTGGCAAGCCTGCGCTGGACAGGCACCCAGGTGCTGCCGTCTCTCTGGCCCTCGTTCCTCTCTCCCTGACTCCTTGATGGTTCTAAGCTGATGAGGTCAGCATCTTCCAGGCTGTGGGGAGCATGTCTGCCAGGTACTGTTCCAGGCAGCTGGTTGGAGGGCAAAATGGTGGCTGAAATGACTCACTAGCTCTGTCCCCATCAGCAAAAGGCCTTCAGCAGAAGGGTACAGGTGGAGAGCCAAGAGGACGGCAACAAACCACACCCTGAACCCCGGGAAAGATCAGTGCCCAGGGTCCTGCACGCCAGGCTTTTCTTAGGGATGGCTCATGCTGGAGTTTGGAGCTTGAGAGGCAGTCTCTCTAGGCCCTCAGTCCACTCCCAGCCTGTTCTTCCCGTGCCCTCAGCTCTGAAGTTGGGGGCGGGGAGGGGGGGTGATGCAACAAGAGGCTTCGAGTGTGTGAAGAGCTGGTGCCTGACAAAGCACTTACTGACCAAGGCAAATGACCTTCAGGTGCAGCGGGAAAGGTCTGGGAGCAAGTATGTCTGGGGTTTGGAGACGCTGGAGAAGATTGCCTAATCATGTCATGGCTCCCTTCCCTGGAGATATCTGAAAAGAGGACCAGTGCTCTCCAACCTTGGATGGGGCAGCACTGCCTTGAGGTGAGGGTGAGGGGGTGCTTACACTGACCCACGGAGAGAGCTTGCCAGGAACTTTGAGTCTATGAGGTGGTACGTTTTCATAAGAAGAAAGAACAGTGGTTAAAAATACATGATAAAAAATCAAATTTGCTATTTTAGCCACTTTTAAGTGTACAGTTCAGTGGCATCGCACACATTCAGTTATTGTGCAACTCTTTCATTTTCCTAAACTGTACCCATTAAATACTAACTCCCCATCCCCTCTCTCCCCAGCCCCTGGCAACCACCATTCTACTTTGTGTCTCTGTGAATTTGACCGTTCTAGGTACCTCATGTTAATTAGCTCATATGCCATTTGTCTTTCACTCAGGATAATATCTCCAAGGTTCATCCATGTTGCCAAATGTCATTCCTTTTTAAGGCTGACTAATATTCCATTGTATGGATATAACTCATTTTATCTGTCCAGTTGTGATGGACACTTAGGTTGTTTCTACTACGTGTGAACATGGGTGTATAAATAAACGTTCAAGTCCCCTGGAATGACACAAAGAAAGACACTAAAAGACAAAGGCTTGTGCCCCAGGAGAAACGATATCTATCCTGCATGGAGGGCGCACATTTGTAAAAATCGAGCTACAACCAGGCTTAGGTAGGTGTGGAAGGGGGCGTCCGTGGGTCTCTCCATCAATCATGGAAGACTTCAAGGAGGAGATGAATTTTGAGTTGGATTCTGACAAATGATTAGGAGTTTGATTTTTAAAAAATGAGAAGGGCAGGAAAAGAAATAACCCTGAAGAAAAGAGCAGACAACATGTTAAATGGACACGATTCTTTGGCCCCGAAACTGTGCTGGTAGGAATTTCCCTGGAGGTTTACCCACACAGGTACATCCAAGGCCTCCGTCCAAGAGCCTCGCTGCAGCAGTGTCTGCAACACCTACAAACCAGGAGCACCCCCGTGCCCATCACTAGGACCTGGTTAAACTGCAGTCATCCTAAGAATGAATGTGCAGCCTGAAAAAGAACAAAGGGGGTCCCCAAGTGCTGATGTGGTGAGAATCTCAGCCTTATTCTTAATGAAAAAGGTGTCCGTACACACTCACCTTCTTTCCCTCTTGGCCGTCATTAGCTCTGGGAGGAGCAACTGTGGTTACAGCGGGAGAAACGCCTTTCTGTGCTTGTTTTTTTTTCCTTTCATTCTTTCTTCCTTCTTTCCTTCCTTCCTTCCTTCCTTCCTTCCTTCCTTCCTTCCTTCCTTCCTTCCTTCCTTTCTTTCTTTTTAGCTGTGTGCATTAAAAGAAATGTTAACAGGACTCTCAGGTGATACATCTATGGACCACTTTATATTCTTTATACGTTCTTTATTGGAAAGATTTTAAAGAGGAAAGCAGCTATTTTTCAGGAATGGTTTCTAGGAGTCCCACTGGCTCCTGAAGGCAAAAGGATGGAGTGGATGCTTAAAGGGCCAGGCTTCTTAGGAGTTTCTCTTAGAACTTTGCAAGAATTCCTTTCAAGACAGAACGGTGCCCTCGTATTCTGAGAGACACCGAGGGGCAGAGATAAGAGGACTAGGCAAGGAAAGCATGGCATCAGGGGAGCTCCCAGACCACCTGCCCAGGGACCTGGGGGACCTGGGGGACCTGGGGGACCTAGAGGGCCTCCACCTCTTCTGCAGGTTCTGCACGCCTCGTGGGTCACCGCGTCTCCAGGACAGAGACCCAGCCACACAGGGTTAATCCCTGTGCTTTGCTTCACTGAGCGTGTGGAGGAGGAGAGCTGGGGGTGGGGGTGGGAGTGTGTTGGGGGGGGAGCGGAGGGGCCCAGCCCAGCCCGGCTCCAGGCAGCATTAATAAAATGCAGGTGTTTTCACAGTTGCATTGCGGAGCAGGGGAGAGAGTCTGAACTGCGGCAAGCACACAGAAACACAGAAACGAGAGCCGAGTGTGGTGAGCGAAATGTGCCTGCGAATAATGAGAAAGCATTTTGGAACGAGGGCCGGCTTTGGGGTTAGGAGGAATGCAGCAGTCTCTGGCACAGGCCTGCCTTATAGCTGTGTGTGTGTGTGTGTGTGTGTGTGTGTGTGTGTGTACAGGCTCCTGCTCTCATGCACATACAAAGGCCTGTGTGTACACACGCCAACACCACAGATCTCTTCCTAGCAACACCTCAGACAACACAAATTCGGCCTTCACTTGCTTTGACCCTGGCTTGGTTTTGACATCCCCTTGGCCACCGTGGTGCCACTGTGGTCTGCCAGCCTTTTCTCTCCTGCCTTCCTCTCCCCGACCTTTCCCATCCATGGTCTTTTTTTTTTTTTTCCTGCAGCCTCTGGTGGACTGTCTGGCCTGCCCCGTGTCTTAAGCCCCCTTGGCTCTGCAAAGTGGGCATTTTGTGAGCCTGACTCCAGACCCCCTGCCCAAGCCCAGCCTTCCCAGCCATGAGAAGGCGGCTTCCCATGGCACCTTCGCCCTGGACTTCTGGAAAGCCATGGGGCTGGGGTGTCATTGCTCAGCTCCTGCTGCTTTAACTCGGGTGAGACGCTCTGAAGTTGTGACATGAGATTTATTTCATCTGGAGACTAAAGATGAGAGAGGGTGAGAAAGCAGGCACAGGGGAGCCTCCCACCTCGGGCCACACCTAGGGCAGGAACAGGCCTGGCCTGGAGGTGGGAGCAGCCCTGGAGAGCCAGGCCTGCCCTGGGCCCCTTGTCCCTCCTCTCTCACACCCCCAGGGGGGCCACCCACCGCCCTGGCCTGTGTGCAATGGCAGGACCAATCCCTAGAGGGTCAGGGTTTGATTTTCTCAGCTCCCATCTCCCACGCCCAACTGCCTGAAAAATAAAACCAAGAAAACAAACAGAGCTGAGCAGGGTGGACCATGGCCGCTCAGAGGAGGCAGGACTAGCCATCAGCTGTGGGCGCTACACGCAGAAGCTCTAAGGGTCCGGCCACAAAATGAAGTTATGGAGCTGCTTGTCCTAGGCCTCAGACTGGGGCATTTGCCTGAGGAGTCCACGGCCTGGACGTTCACTCGCAGGGACAGCAGTGGGAACCCTCCTGAAATTCAGGTGCAGGTCACTCACAGCACCAACTGGCCTTGGGGCCCCTGTGCCTCCACACCCAGCCTGGCCTTCCTCTGGGAGTGGGATGTGGGGAGCCCCACCCCTGTGTGAAAATTGCCGGGAACCCTTAGGCGTTACTCCTCCCCCAGCCTGTGAGGAGTGCCTCCAGGAACAGATGTTTCTAATGCGGGTGTAGACCAGGCCCCGCCCCCTCCCACCCCGAGGTGCGGGCAGCCCCTTGCCCTGGCTCTCACGAAGGCCTGCCATCCCGGCCTCTGAAAGCAGTTGCTGCCCAGTGAATGGCACACACTCACATGGATTCTCAGCTCCTTTCAGGAAATTGCCAAGTTAGCCCTTGGCTTTCTCCTTCCCAGGGCCCCACTTGGTTTCCATAGCAACTGCCTCCCCATCCTCGGGAGCCTCTGCCTGCCCCTCCTCTCCACCGCCCTTCACGTCTCATCTGTCTGGGTGGGAACCGGGATTAGAGTTCCTCAGGACTCGGCAAGCTTTTCCCAGGGCCGTGGGGCCTTCCTGATCCCTTTGCGCCCCTGCCCCAGGCTTTTCAAGTGCCCAGACTTAATGACCGGCCCTGGGTTCCCTCCTCTTCCCTTTCTCTGCCTCCAATAAAGCCGGAGAATTAACCCAGGTTTTAAGTGCCTCGTTTCCACGCTGCATATCAAAGGGGGCTTCCCCGAGCTGCTTCTGCATTTCAAAGGGGCTGATTTACCGCTTTCACTTAAATTGGCACATTTTAGGGGAAGAATTTTACTCAGAGGTCAAATCCTGGAGAAACAAGTGGATCCTGACTTACCCCTCCTGGAGTGCTTCGGGCTGTTAGTATATAAAATGCTGGGTAAGGGGCTGGGAGGGGGGAGGGGCAGGTGAGGAACCTGGTTGTTGGCACACCTCAGCAGCTTGGGGCTGGTCCTTCAGGGGACTAGCCAGGGCCCCAAATCCCTCCTGTTCTCTGTGTCCTAAGGAAAGAGGGCAGCACTGACCCCTTCCTGACACCGACCAAGTCCTAACGTCTACTTCCTGCTCACCCTCCTCCCCTTGCTCTCTGGGGGCCCTAATCTGTGCCCTTACCCGACCTTGGGGCTGGGTTAGCAATTCCACGCCAAGGGCTCTCCCTGATCCAGGGCTCGGCCCTCCAATATGACCCAGCTTTTGTGCTTCCCCGATTCATTTCCTTCCCCCAACTCTCACTTTGAACCTGTGCAGGCGCTTACTCTTCAGCCGCTGTACAGCTGGGCCACTGAGTCACCCGCACTCCCATTCCCTCCTAACCTCAGCCACACCACATCCACCCACACACATCCACTCACTCTCTCCCCACCTCGGCCACCCCCCCACACACATACCCCTCCTACCCACCTCAACTCAATAAATCGTCCTCATTATTTCCTGTCCCCCAAAGGAATCATCATCCCCTGGGCCCTTTCCTTCCAGCCTGTCCTTGCTGCCCGAGCAGACTGCCCAGTCTCCTTGCAGAGTGTATGGCCCCTCCTCTAATTCCACCCAGACCTGATTCCAAGCTCTTGGGGTCACTACTCCCCATCCAGTGTGCAAGGCCTTCATTGGACCGGAAAGGCCGCGAGCAAACAGCCAGCAAGACATCCTCGGAACAGGCGAGGCAGGTGGCACAGCATCTTGATGAACTTCTGACTGAGGCCAAGGCAGGAGGGGAAGCGGAGCCCAAAGGCAACCTCTGGAGAGGACACCTGAGGGAGCTTCTCAGAGGCAGGTTTCCCCTCACAGGGCACGTCGCTGATTCCTGTTTTCATTTGTTCATTCATTCACTCACACGACCGTGTACTGAGTGACTACTTCAGGCCGGATGCAGCAGGAACTCCCAAAGGGCTCACTCTGGAGCAGAGAAATTAGACAGGAAGGCCAACAAGTAATTGCAATGCAGTTAGGTTAACCCTTTCTCCCATGAAGAGGCTGGCAATGCAAGCTGAGACTGCCTAACTCTCTCTCTCTCTCTCTCTCTCTCTCTCTCAGAGATCCAGGAAGTCTCAGACAGAGGATCTGATTTGAGTTTGTAAGATGAATAAGAGCCGATCAGAGAAACAAGCGTGTTCTAGGCAGAGGGAACAGCAGGTGCAAAGGCACAGAGGCACCCAAGCCCCATCGCAGGTTCTGGTGTTAGGCAGACCAGCCTGGCCAGCACATGGGAAAGTGGAAGGAGGTTGGCAGCTGAGCCTGGAAGGGCAAATGAATGAGGTTGCAAACGCCATACTAAGGCATCTGGAAGCTATGGCCGAGCTTCGGAGCACATGAAACACAGAGGAGGGGCTGAGGAAGCTAGGGGATCATATAGGGAAGAAGAGTGAGAGGAATGCTATGTTCTAGCCCACAGCCTCCTGTTCACCCCCACCACTAGCTTCTTTGGCACAAGCTCGGACCTGCCTTTGTCTACCCGGCTCCACTGGAGAGTGAGACCGGCTGTTCTCTGGGAGACCTTGCCACAGAAAGGGCTCATCACTCCATTCCCTTGGATGATCACACGAGTGAAAACTCCCCTCTCCTTGGAAAGAAGTGAGGGAGACAGAGAAAGTTTGGAGCAACCCACGGGGCCTGGCAAGGTGTGCAGACGAGGGGGTGGGAGGAAGCAGGGCCAACGTGAGTGAAAATGCCCCACAGCAGCTCCAGGGCAGCCTGTGGAATTTTACAGAAGAAACTCCCTGGAGGGGGGGACTAGGGTGTCCCTCCAGGGGCCACATGTTGTGGTGCCAGGAGTGGTGCCAAAGCAGGGAAGCCCACTCAGTGAGTGCTTCAGCTTCTCATTGTAAAGACAGTCAACGTCCCAGCCCCAGGTCCAGCCTTGGCCACGCACACCATTTGGAGCAGGACTCCCATTTCTGCAGCCCATGTCATCTGGCCAGAGCCCGGGCTCTCTGCAGACTACAGTGTCCTGCTCATGGGCCTTCCAACGCCACAGCAGAGATGGGATGCAAAACAAAGCAGGGCAGGGTCTCGGAGCCCTCATCTTAAGGACGTTTCCTCAAGACCGGGAAGCGAATGGCCTGCCACTTGTACATTTCACACGAAAACAAGCCTCATGCCATAGCTATGTTCCCCGACGCTGTCTGGGGGTTCACGTGGTGCAATTAAAGTATTGGGGAGGAAACATTTCCTTCTCTCCTTCTAGGGTCTTTGGCTGCTATAATAATCAAACTGACATGAGGCAGATTAATAGGAGAAAAACAAATTGAATTCGTACGTACAGGAATCCCATAAAAATGTAAGTCCCAAAGGCAATGGGGCAGCTGAGGCTCATATGCCCTCCTGAGTGAGGGACTGCGATGGGGGCCTGCGGCTTCAAAGGGGAGAGGGCACTTCCCAGGAGGCTAAGAAGAGCAGGGGTCTGGAAATTACTCTGCCTTTGCTCTGCAGCTAAATCTTTTTGGTACTAGCTCTCCCTCTGGGCCAGGCCCTCAGGCCGTGGAGGGAGAGGTAAGAGTTTTCAGCCGGCTCTGGATTACCTTCACTTTAGAATAATCCCAAAGAGGCACCTGTTGAGGCGGCATATTCTGCTCCCCTTCACAAGCAGCACTCTCCGATGTCTCAGGAGGGCCGGCCTCTGCCCCGTGTTTTCCTACAATCTGGGTAATGGCATCCTTGCCGTCTGTCTTGGGTTTGCCTACAGCCAGCACCATCCCTAACCGTAACAGGGGCACGGACGCCTCCCCCTGGGACCAGCACAGATTGTCAAATGTCCCTCTTCAGCCTGGGCCTCCCAACTTGGCTTTGCTGGCATCTCCGGCCCCCGGTGACTGCCCCAGAGTCACCCTCCAGCATCTTCCTCCATACCCTCTTTTGGGCTTTTTCTCCTTGATGAGCATGTGCTGACTCTGTCCAACTCTGGGGAGGCACTGAGGGTGTGGAGCAAGGAAGGGAGGGAGGGAGGAGGGGAGGCAAGGAGGGAGGAAGGGAGGGTGAAGGGAAGACTCCACCCTGACCTCAGCGGGCTTCCTCCCCCACCCCCCATCAAGGGTGCTCCTGCTTTGCTTTCCTAAGGGTATTGTTCCGGGTATCCCTCAGGCTATGGGAAGTCGGCTTGTTGTTTGCCCAACAGCCCCACTCAGGTGGAGCTCGGTCACCAGCTCTGGGCTCCACCTGGCCAGGTCTTACTCAAGTCATTTTCAGGCAGCTGCCGTGTGGACACCAAGCCTCACTGTCATGACCCAGCGGCTCTTCCTAGTCTGGCTTCTCTGGCCACCTCACGGGAGGAGGGGTAGAGAGGGAGAAGCAAGGGAAATCACATCTTGCTCAACAATCATATTTTTCATCTTTTCCCTCTGAGCTTTCTTGGCTTCAGCCAAAACACTGCACTGCCTTCTCTCTACGGGCTCAACCTCTATGCCCCTTCCTGGACCAGCCGCCCCCCCACCCACCTCCCCGCCAGCCCGTCTGTGAAACCTTGAGTCCAGTACATCGTGTCCTCAACAGTGTCTCTCACTGGTCTGGGGCTCTTCACCGCCAAGCAGAGCCCACATCTCTGATTCAGCGATGGAGGCAGGTGTTTAGGGGAGTCGGGGTTAGGGCTCCTAAAAGCCAAAGGAAATAGCATTGCTCTGATTCGAGGCCTTCAGAGTGAGTCACCCCCAGCCCATCACTGTTACACAATATCACGCCCGCATTATTCATAAGTGATTGTCTTTGGTTTACTAGACAGCAGAGCCTGACCAGGACTTGGGGAGCCTGAGCATGACTTACTGGTGTGGGCCCAACATCAAGTACACGCCTCAACCTCAGTCCAACAAACAGAGCGCAAGAGCGCTGAGTCAGGGCAGCCCGTCCCTGGAGCACGTTCCCAGGGCCTCTGGTCCCCCATGAGCAGCCGGGCCTACATTTCACACCTGAGAAACGTGTCTCCTGTCCCGTGAGAATGCAACTAGGAAGCGTCCTGGGGAGAGGTGGGTCTGGCCGGCCAGTGTATGCAGCATCCTGGCCGGCCCTCCTTTGCCCACAGCCCTGGGCCGGCCCCTCCGGCTGCAGCCTGCATTCTACGAGATAGAACGGTGTTATCTTTGTGTTTCACTCCTGCTATGGCAAGTCAAGTGAAGGAGCTGCCACGCCGGAGTTGGAATTGGATGGCGGCTTTCTTTCACTCTCGCCACCATTCTCCTTTGGCCAAAGGAATTTTGCAAAAGGACTTTTCTCTGATTTATTTCTGCTCCTCAGCACCGCACACACAAGAAGGCGCCGTAGGCGGTGGTTGAATGAAACGTCAGAGGATGAGGAGCCGCAGAGAGAAGCAATGTGTGCACAGGCCCTGTGGTGAGAAGGTGACGAGCACATCTGAAGAAAATGTTGTACAAAAAAATACAAGTATCAGCCACAGAGGCCAAACAGATGCCCCAACCAATCGCCCTGCCCTGCGATTTGCAGCTCCAGACCACTGAAGCCTGAGGCCCGGGGCCCCTCGGCCTCTGCTCGGCTCCCGGCTAGGAAACTCCCCACAGGACAGAAACTTGGGAGGTGACCTGAATCCCCAAGGACCCCGGGGAGTGGAACTAACCCAGGAAAGGATGCCGAGGCCTTTTGTGTTTGGTTTCCATAAAGAAATAATCCCCCAAACCTGTCTGGGCAATTTGTACTTGGAATTGAATGATTAGGAAGTGGGGGACGATGCTGGGAAGGAAGTCCAGGCAGGGACTGTGGCTGCCAGGTGGGGGGTGGGGGGAGGACTTTGCATCCTGTGCCCAAGACAGTGATGGGGAGGTGGGGGCTCTGCGGTCCACATGCCCACAGCGCACGGGCACAGCCAACCTCCTGGAAACTGTCTTCCCTCCCAAACCTTCCATCTTTCTCATTCTGCTAGAGCCTTCCTCACCCTCCCAGGGGCACCTTCATTTAACAACAACAAGCGTCCCCCTTGACAAGGGAAGCGTTCACCAGTAATACTTCCCTTCGAGGCTCAAAAACCACCAGGAGCAAGTTGGTGTCATAGCTGCCTGGGCCCTCCAGGTGGGACGGACTGGGAGGAGGCAGAATGCCAGTTAGGACCAGGCCCAAGGTGGATTCCAAAGCCCATTGCACTGTTTTGCATACAGGTTTTGCATAGACATAGGTGTTTGTTTCTCTTGGTAAACACTGGCCAGGAGCGGGAAGCCTGGGTCATAGGATAAGTGTATGGCTGACTACACTTCACCTCCAATCTGTGTTTCCAAAGTGGCTACACCGCTTTGCAGTCCCACCAGCAATGACTCTCCTTTCTCCCTGGAATTCCATTTGCGCTTTGTCAAAACTGAGCCAGCCCTGCCTGTGTGAGTATATTTCCACACTCTATTGTGGCCCATGGCTATGAAGGTACCTCCTTCACCAGTTCTGCCTGGGTGACTCTAGCTTCGTGGCAATGCTGAAATCAGGGGTGTGAGTCCACCTAGACGCACTGCTTTTCTACAAGGCCCACTGCAACCTCTGCCCCACCCCATCCCTTTTCCTTCTGGTTAACTGGGATCATCCTTCAAAACCCAGCTAAGGCAGGCTCACCTTCAGGACATCCTCCCTGGCCTCCTGCTTTCAGACTCCCGCCCCACGCATTCCCCCTATCTTAGCAACCCTCAACACACCCACAAAGTGACTGTCTCTCCCCCTACCACCAACGCCCTGGGGCATATGCTGCGTCTATTTAAGTGGGCACTTTCCCGGTGCCCAACCTTCGGCCTGGCACAAAGTTGGTGCTAACACATGACTCCTGAATGAACTGAATCAATCGAAGAATTTTCTCAGGGCCTCTGAGAAATGGGAAGATGCCATGCTCACAGCCCAGCCTGGAGAGGCGATAAGCTATCCGCCATTTTCTCCTCCTCGCCCCTGGCATTCACAGTCAGAGAGCCTCAGCTAGTGGAGAAGGATGCTCAGAAACCTCTGGCTCCTGAGTGAGCAGGAGTTTCTCCTAAAGAATAGGGTTCTCACCCGGGCCAGTTTGCAGGCTCCTCCCTACCCCGGTCGGGGGTGTGCAGGAGGCAACCAATCGATGTGTTTCTCCCACATCAATGTTTCTCTGTCTTTCCCTCTCTCTGCCACCCTCCCTAAAAGTCAATGGAAAAATATCCTCGGATGAGGATTGACAATAAAAAAGAATAGGAATCTCATTAGGGGCATCCAGGGAGCCTCCTCAAAGGCTCCCCACCTAAGCATTTCTGCATAGTGGCCAGAAAGTGGACTGGAGCCAGCTGCCCAGAGCTGAATTCAGAATACCTGAACCTACTGCTGTCCTATGACTAGGGAAGCAACTTCCCTTCTCCTCACCTCAATTTCCTCATCTGTAAAATGGGAATAAAGTACTTTTTGGGGGCTGCTGTAGGGACTAAATGAGTTGATATGTGTATAAATTTATACGTGTCCATACTTTAATGTATACTTACTACACGAACATAGAATACATATCCACTGAACTTGGATTGTTATCATCCTTTAGGGTTGAGATACCCTTGATGTTCACCGCTGTCAAGAAGACACACCCTCCACTCAGGTGAGGATCAAGGCCACCAGCTGCTCATTGTAGCCCTACTGCTCCCAGGAGCCTCGGTGTCCCCGTATACCACTCAGCTGCCCAGCAATGGGGGGAGCTCTGCCTGATGAGACCTAGACGCCCAGAGTCTCCGGACAGCGATGTGTCAGTGACACTTCAAGGCCAGAGCAACTAGGCCATCTGCTGTGCAGGGAGGAAGCCCACACCCAACGTCCAAGGGGACCCTGGGAAGCAGAGCCATGTTTGCCCAGGAGATTAGGTCCCTCTGAGGAGGGGGTCAAGAGAGTACCCAGAATACTGCTTTCATTCCCGGGCAGAGCAAAGAAAATCTGAACAGGAGAGGCAGAGGGAGGATCAGGGAGGGCATGGAGGCAGGGCGGGGATTCAAGCCCCGGCTCCCCTTCATTGTGTGAGTTACCTCCCTGAGCTCAGGTTGCCTGTCTCCCCTTGAAGGGGAGTGCACCTCCCTGCCCTGCACCTGTTGCTGTGAGAGCAAAGGGGAGAACAGGAGAGAACCCATGCTCCTTCCTTCCTTCCTTCCTGGCCATGGGCCACACACAGGGCTGCGTGCTCTACCCAGCATTCCCGGGAGCCCAATCAATGCAAAGGGCCCTCTAGGAAATAAGAACCAGGAAGAGGGAAACAACCCTGGTTCCTGGAGAGCCTGCTCACCTCCCCGCAGCCCTCACGCCTGGGTCACTGGAGATGGCCTCACTCACAGCCCTGCAAGGGAAGAACGCCCTCCTTCTTGCCGCATTGGTCCTGGCTAGACTTCCTGGGGCCTTGGGCCCCTTTCCTCCCATCATCCCAGCCCCACCCCCCTGAGGAGTTGGGGGGGGGGCAGGTGGGGGGGGAGGCTGCTGCCAGACTGGGTGCCTCACACTGCAAAGCAGGGGGAGTGGGTGGACAGCGCCTTGACCAGAGCCTGGGGAGGAGGGCAGAGCATTCTTTTGAGCCCATTCAGCTGCTCAGCTATTTCCTGCCCTGCTCCAGCACCGCATGCTCGCTCCACCTGCTCTTACTTAACCGTTTCCTGTTTACTGCCTGCCTCCTGCAGCCTCCCAGCTCCAGCCCAGCCAGCAGCCCAGCCTGAGCTCCCCGGAAGGATGCCTGCACAGATGGGGGGTTCTCTTGGGTGGAAAGACCCACCCTGGCAG
>PVJC01016089.1:22711-34383 GCA_004026665.1 Murina feae
CCTTCCTTCCTTCCTTCCTTCCTTCCTTCCTTCCTCCCTCCCTTTCTTCCTTCCTTCCTTCCTTCCTTCCTTCCTTCCTTCCTTCCTTCCTTCCTTCCTTCCTTCCTTCCTTCCCAGGGCACTTACCCTAAAGCTTCTCTCCCAGCACCCCACCCAGACCACCGAAATTTAGGCAGACGCACAGTCCACATGGTCCTTTTCACTTAAAACATTCCTCTATGACGCTGACTTCCCGCAGGAGAACTCTTCAAGGGTCTTTTAATTTCAGATTGGGGTCCCGATCTCAGCACCACCCTTTATGCCTGTGTGACGTGAGCAGTCTGGCCCCCAGCTGGGTTGTTTTCAAGAAACAATCATATACCAACCGCATAGGATTGTTGTGATGATGTTTTATGTGTGTGAAAGTTCTGGTACAAAATGAGCCATCAATACTTGGTGGTGAGTACTATTATCATCCTGCATAGGGATGAAAGAAAAAGCATTATTTTACATAGCGAGTTTACATGGGCTTTCTTGCCCCTCTATAACTATGGGCTGATCCGGAGCAAAATAAAAGATGTGAGGTTTTCTCAGCATCTCTATCCCGTGGCTGTAGGAATTGCCTCTCCCCACCCCCCCACCCCGCTCCCCCGCTCAAGGTGGAGGTGGAGGTGTGGGTGGACATTGAGGAGCAGGGCTGGTGCAGGGAGAACTGTGGCTCCATGTGGGGACCCCCCAAAGGGCAGAGAAGGCTGAGCATGTGCTCTGAGAACAAGTCATCCAGACACTTGGCAGCCACTTGAGGCCCATCCCAGCTGGCCCCAGGGTCTGCTCGCTAAAGGAGGGTTTCTCCACTGAGGCAATGTTGACACTTTGGGCCAAATAGTCCTTTGTCATGAAGACTGTCCTGTGCACTGTCAGATGTTTGCCAGTAGCACACCCCTCCCTTGCCAGTGTGACAACCAAAAATGTCTCTGGGTATTGACAAATGCCCGGAGAAGGGGGCCATCATCCCTGCCTCTGCTGAGAACAACTGATCTAAAGCAAGGCTATGAGCAGTAGAGGAGGCCTGCTGGTGTCGTGGCCCCCTCCCCGCTTCCCCCCGCCCCCCACAAGTCCATTTTCTGTCTCCCAACATTCTCCTCGGCCTTCCTCCCCACTGGCCCCACCTCCATTCATTGAAGGAAGCAATGCCAATTTCCCAGCAAATGGGCCGCCCAAAGCCAGCCTCCAAGCACGGGCAGCCCACAGCATCTCAAGAAGCAGCCTGGCCCAGCTGGTGGCAATTAGTAGATTGGCTGACTCGGCAAAAAATGCCAGCGCTGGGCCAGGGAGCAGTGAGTGGAGGAGTTGGGATAAAGGAGGAATCCAGTGCCTCAAAGATGAGCCAAAAAAGGTGGGCATGAGGCTGAGGCCAGGCCACGGTGGTGTGCGTGGGCACCAACCTGGGCACTTTCTGCCTGCTAAGCAGCCCACCCCTAAGGAGGCCATCTAGAGCTGAAAGGGAGCCCAGAGCCCCAGATGTTAGGCACTGCCTCCCAGGGACCCTCAAGTCCAGCCAGGCTAGACCCCACACATTCAGTGGACCCAGGCTGGGTCAGGGAAGTTGTAGGGACCAATTTTGGAGCCTTACACAGGGCTGGGAGGTAGGGTCACAAAGCTTCCAGAAAAGCCTGCCAGTGTGGCTCAGTGGTTGAGCATCGACGTATAAACCAGGAGGTCATGGTTCGATTTCTGGGCAGGGCACTTGCCCAGGTTGTGGGCTCGATCAGAAGTGTTTGGCATGTCGGGGGAAGCCAGCCAATGATTGTCTTTTATCATTGATGTTTCTCTCTCTCCCTCTCCCTTCCTCTCTGAAATCAATAAAAATATTTTTAAAAAACAAACAAACACAAAGCTCCCAGTGCAAAGAGTTTTATAAGTGCTCTATCTCCAGCAAAGGAATAGAAGAGCCCTAAGAAGAAGGTGTAGGAGGAGGCACCCTGCAGGCTTCACAGGGAGGTGACTGTGGAGCAGGTTTTGTCAGATGAGGAGTTCACCAGGCAGAGCAGCCAACGGAGAAGGGCATTCAGGAAAGGGTGTGCCATCCTTGCACAGACCAGGGCCGCCCAAAGAACAGGGAGAGTCCACAGGCCTGGAGTAGGACCCCTGGTGGTCAGCACGGGGTAACTCTTGGGAATGGGGTGGGAGGTGGAGTGAGTCTCTCCTATGGCGAAGTGGCTGGTGGCCATGAGGATGAATGGGTAGTTTGCCTCTTCTCCCCTCCCCCTTGATATTCAGGTCACCTTGTTGTCAAGGTTAAGCTAGCCATTGTTCCTACAAGTACACTTGGCCTTGGTTAGTTCCATGGGGAAGACATTGAGACACATCCCCTCCCCTCCCCCTTGCCCAGCAGGAAGAAGTAGTGATAGTCACCTGGCCCTATGGGCAGGAGACAGGAGGAGATGGTGTTGAGATAGGCCCTGAGCGCCTTGCTTTCACTGAGCTCCGATTTCTCACTAGGAGGTTGATGTTTTCCCTCCTCGCCATACACTAGCCCACTGGGGCCACACCTTTCCTCCGGGTCATTCTGGAAAGTCACCCTTTCCTAAACCCAGCCCTCAATCCTCCCAGGGCAAGGGAAGGATCTGACAGAGCCAGTGCACCAGGGCTCAGCCTGCTGGACGAGCCTCCTCCCACCTGCCCTGCCCCTGTGGGTCTGCCATGGTCCCACCCAGTCCCAGGAAAGGGCTAGAACAGTTTCCATTTCCAACATGTCTGGACCTCTTCTTTCTTGCCCAGGTAGCTCTTCTGGGAAAACCTGGAACAGCTGGCGGGCTTTTCAGGATTGGCAGTCTCGTGTGTTGCTGAAGTTCTCTTCTTTAGAGGACCTCGAAAACTTTTACAAGAAATAGGGGTTCCAGCTGGGGAAGGAACCAGAGAAGAAGGGTCACACGCCAAGCAGCTGCAACTCTGGTGGTGGAAGGGATACTCTAAAAGACTGGCTCCGAGGGAAGCAAAACCACAGAATCCAAAGGCTGAAATTGCATCCCTAATAAATATTATTTGATG
Organism: Murina feae; assembly: GCA_004026665.1. NCBI lineage: Eukaryota > Metazoa > Chordata > Mammalia > Chiroptera > Vespertilionidae > Murina > Murina feae. The sequence continues at coordinate 25,742 of PVJC01016089.1, forward strand.
TTATAGCAGGAGTTCACTTTCTATGGAAATCTATACAAGCCAATAGACACCTAGTGTGTGTGTGTGTGTGTGTGTGTGTGTGTTTGTTGCAAAGAGTGGGGTGGAATAGAACAAGAGGTAACACTCATTCTGCCTTCCTCTGTCTGCCTTCCTAGCATGACAAACTTCTGAGGGTACCTCTAATATAAAATCCATCCTCTGAGATTCTGCACCATTGGCTGCCTTCTCCTCCTTTTTCCCCAGCAGGGCCTGGATCAGTCACTTTAGACCACCTGTCCTCTGGTGGACACTTGGGTATCCTATCTGAAAGGTGAGGCCATGGCTTTGGAATGCGCTTCTGGCCATTCTCCCTTTCCCACAGGGCCTCGCCACCTCATGCTTAGCTCCCCACCCCACTCACCGTTCCCACCCATCTTACATGCCATCATCACCAAAGTAACCTTTCTAAAATACTACTCCAACTGGTCACAACATTCTTGTCCAAAGGATGTTATCCAAAAGCCCTAGCAGAGGATGTTCAAGACCCTCCAGAGACTGACCTTCTAGCTCTGGTCCCCCCAACATGAAGTCTCCTCTAAACATTGCGTTGTCTATTCAATGTCCCAGTGCATGCCTGAGCCTTCCTCCCTGTCTGCCCTTCCTCATCTTCCCACCTATCCTCAGGGACTAGCTCTGCCAGGAAGCGTTTCCATCAGAAGGCCCCTTCCACAGCGTCTGTTACATAGGAGATTGTGTTCCCTCCATGGGTTTAAGTCCAGAACGGTCCCTCCTCCAAAGGCCTCATGATCGGCACTTCTCACTCCGCCCTTATTAGCACATTACCTGGGCTGTGAGCTGTCTCCCCAAAGAAATTGAGCTGCCAAAGTTAGCAAATAAAACTGCAAGACTCACAGTGAAATCTGAATTTCAAATAAATGACAATAACATGTTTAGTATAAGCATACCCCGTGTGATAGTTGGAGCATGCTTATACTAAAAATTCAGTTGTTGTTTATCTGAAAGTCACATTTCACTGAGCATCACAACAAAGAAAACCTAAGCCTGAGTCTGGTGCTTTCCATTTCCCTTGGGGCTTGACACGCAGGGAAGTTCCTCAGGACCTGTCTTGTTGATTAATTCCTTTTTTTTATTCAGTAGAGGACCACCAGCTTTCCTCTGCTATTGCCCCCCAAGACGCAGAGCCCATTTAATCGCCTTTGGTCCAGCCCGAAAGTCTATAACAAACCCATAGCAGGCCACCTGGGAGTATACCCCTTCCTTTCATTTCCTGGTTTCTCTTTAAACATTTGTCCCCAAGACTTCGCTGGCAGCGGACAGGTTTCAGGTAATAGAACTGAGTGCTCCTGGCTAAACAAAGTGGGCAGGAGCTCTGGAGCCAGCATTGTGGTCGCAAGGCCTCCAGCAATGATTTAGCATCTCTAGTCTCAGTGTCCCCACCTGTAAATCAGGGATGATAATCATACCTACCCCAGAGGTCACAGTGAGAGCTAAGGGAGGGAGTACAGGAAAATCGGTGAGGCCACTGATTGTACATGGAAAGCACTCAGCAAATGCGACTCATGTTGTCCATGTTTAAGGCCGTCTATGGCTGTTGGCCTCAACTCAATCTCCTCTCAAGGGCTGTCAGGGAAAAGCCCCATACGGTGGTCATCTGTGAATTTGCATAAGCTACAGGTCCCTGGCCTCATCACAGAAGGGGGCACCCACGGCAGAAAGCAGGTTTTCGGTGGGGAAGTCCCACCTTAGGGTGAAGATGGACAGTGACTTCCTCTATGAGTGCAGACTGTCCCCACTTCTCCAATGACATTGCAAACCATCACCCTCCTTGATGCTCCCAAAAGAATGAGTCTCGCTTTTAGAAAAGAACAGTAAGAGGTACTCTCCTTCTATGTGATGAAATGGCTTGTTGGCTCCACACCACACTGGATGCAGACAGAGGAAGAGCTGCTTAGACCTCTGAGGGTAGCACCAGGGGCTCGCGAGAGACACACCCCACATGCCAGGTCCCCGTGCAGCCTGCCAAACCGTCCTCAGTCACCCAGACCTCCAACTGCTCTTGAACCTCAGCATGGCTGGGGTCCCTTGGGTTTTTTGAGGGGACCCTAGGTCAGTCCAACAAATATTGAATCCCCAAAGAATAAACCTGACGAACGACAACTCTTTAAATTTACCAAATTCACAAAAACTGCTTGAATATTCTCAATGAATATGTTGTCTTAACAGCAGTTTAAGAAATATTTAAGTTGTCAAAAGTTCAGAGACCTAGAATGACTTAGTTTTCTTATAAATATATTATTCTTGGGAATATATTTTTCTTTTAAATATGATATTTAATGAAAATATTTTATTTTCTTATAAATATATTTGCTAGAAATATATTCATGAAGAATATATTGAGTCCAATAAGAATATATTTTTAATGTATGGTTACTAACATATTCATGGTATGTGTCCATTGAATATATTTCAGAAGATTTTTTTTTAAACAAGTTTGGTAAAGCCATAACCGGTTTGGCTCAGTGGATAGAGAGTTGGCCTGTGGACTGAAGGGTCCCAGGTTCGATTCCAGTCAAGGGCATGTACCTTGGTTTCGGGCACCTCCGCAGTGGGAGGTGTGCAGGAGGCAGCTGGTCGATGTTTCTCTCTCATCGATGTTTCTAACTCTCTATCCCTCTCCCTTCCTCTCTTTAAAAAATCAATAAACATATATTTAAAAAAAAACAAGTTTGGTAAATTTTGTAAATTCAAAGAATTGATTAATTAATCCCTGAGTACCTTGGCCTTTAGGGAACCATCTCACTTCTCGTGAGAGAAAATCAGTTTCTCCCTCCCCTCATTTGTAATTGGATTCTGAGAATTTCCAGAACAGTGGTTCTCAAACATGAGCATTCATTAGAGTCACGTCAAAGCTTGGCTGAACTGCTGATTTCTAGATGAGAGCCCAGGGGGTTCTGGTTGTGGGTGGGGCAGGGCCCAGGAATCAGCATGTTGAATGTGATCCCAAGGTCACTCAGGTGCTGGTAGATCCCACACCTCACTTTGAAAATCAGTTTTAAGGTCATAGGGGAAATGATGACTCATGGAGTGTTTTATTTCTTTTAACGTGCTTTAAAATTACACGTAACTTTAACACTAAGTTTGTAAACTAATAAAATCAACTGCATCCCACCATCTAACACAATTATCTTTTTGCAAACAGTCTTGAACATGGCTGCATACTTCACAAATTAACAAAATGTGCACATTTATAGTCTACCTTTTCTATTTACTACCATATAGGAAACATTTTCAACATTCTGCAAAGGCATTATGATTATCATTTCTCAAGGTTGTTATGATACACAGATTTGCTATAATTTGTTGAACTACTCCTCTAATATTTTATGTCCCCCATGTGCTAAGTTGTGTCCAGTGTTTAGCAGCAATGAGCATCTTCAAACATGCAGTTTTTGCTTCTGCTCAATCATTTCCAGGACTAGAAGTAGTGGTGTGGTGGGAAACTACAGTGAAAACAGAATAGAACATTCCTGGACACATGAGACATGAATATTGTAATCCTCCATTAAGTTACTCTCTCGGAGCCCTGAGAAAACCAAGGTAAGGGACACGTTTTCACAGATCAACTTAAGATCAGGTTATTGAAGAAGTTGGACAAGCAGGAGTTCTGAGCTTCTTACAGAATCATGATCTTAGTGTAACATGGGCCGGGAAGGCCTGAGACACTGTAGGTAAGTAATATGTTCCAGTATTCGATGCATAATAAAGATACAGCACTTAGCTCATTAGCAGTCTGGAATACTTGAATTGCATCATTAACACGCCTTGCCATGCCACCCAACACGTCTAGGTAATATCCAGAGGTGCCCCACTGAGTCCCAAGACTATGAGAAGGATGGAACCAATCCCCCAATTCCCATCCTGCCCTCACCCAAACGACTCCACCAGCAGAAGAGGCGAATGGAGGTCTGGATAAAACGAACACCATTAGCCAAGTCTCACTTCCTAGTCAGAGCAGATGTTATAACAGCATTGAGGAACCAGGGAAAACCCAGGAGGAACAATCCAGTTGCTCTCCAGATGCGTAAAATAAGAAGGTGATTCTGCTTTCACTTCCAGGCAGACAGGATCTTTGTCTTTTTGACACCACAGTGGGTGCTCAACCAATAGTTGTTGAGTAAATGAATGGATGGATAGCTTTTGCCCAGCCTCCTAAGCCCCTCAAGCTCCCTATCTGCCCCACCCCACTCCCTGGCTGCCTCTTTCCTCCTTCCTCCACCCCATATTCTCCATAGGGGGTGCTCTCACTAAGGCCTCTGCTGCAGCCAACACCTGGGATGCAGGCAGCTGTGTGCCTCCATCCTGGGCAGTGCTGACCTCGGTTTAGATTATCTCCTGGATCTGACCTCTTGGAAGCTGTCCACATGCTCTGTCTCACAGGTTTCCTGAGCCTGAAAAAAGGCGGTCTGATGGGCGCCTGCAAGCATACACTTAGTGGCAGCACGTTCATTAGCTGGTTGACCACTCCCACAGGTAGTGTCCCCCTTTCGTGAGGCACCAAGGGAGCATTTTCTGCTGGGAACCGAAGCCTTGGTTCCTCTCTCTCAGCCTGCGCCACGCTCATCCTCGGCTGCCCAAGCAGGGTCTCTCTGCAGGGTTCCCTCCTCTTCCCAGATCCTGCCGCCCCAGTGAAGAAGTCAGCTTAGAAAGTCAGAACCACGAACACCCTTCTCTCCCCTGTCCCCCGCCTCCTCCCAGGCCTCAATTTGAGCCTCACGTGGGACCCTGATCCCCCACTCTTATTTGACCACCATCAGGAATCCGTGTGGTAGACTGATTCCTGCAGAGCTCTGGCCCCACGGACTGCAGACCCAACGGCCCGGTGGGGCGGCATTGGGGAGGCACCTGCATCTCCCCATCCACTCCCCCTGCCTGGGAGTCAAAATCTCAGGTACAAAGTGGAGAGGAGTGTGTCCCACCTGTCCAGCTGTCGGGAGCTCATGGGCTGGCCCAGGCTGAGGCCCAGACAGACACCGCCTCGTTCCCACGCTCAGGCAGCAGTCCTGCACAGAACTGGCTTCACCATCTCATCTCAGCCAGCGCTTTTTGCATAATGACCTGCCTTTTAGTTCCCACATCACAATCATGGTATTTATCTATGCAAAACAGCATCTCACTCACACACACACGCACACACACACACACACACAAAAGAAAGAAACATACACACACTCTACCACTGGCCCAACCCCTCATTAGAGTATGATGCAGTCCTAGGCACACCCAGGGTGGAACCTGCACCAGGCTGGTCAGCCTTAGACTTCCAGGCTTCCTTGGGGCTCCTGGGCCTGGCCCTGTCCCCACCCTCACCTCATTCCTCCCGAGGGAGATAACAGAGGAGCCCTTGGGGAGCAGGAGATGGGTCCACTTGGGGATCCCCACCTCCTCCAAGAGGCCTTCTCCCTCCGAACTGTTATCTCTAAGCCCCTTCCTATGGTCTTCTGCCTAATTTACACAACATTTGCTAGCTGCTGCCCTATTGTCACTTTTGTTTCTGCTTAGAATCAAAGCTTCATGAGAACAGGAACTCTTCATGAGAACAGTTACATTTTTGGGGTGGTCCTACACCAGCGCCTGGCACATAGTAAGCCCTCATTAAATGTTTGTGGAATGCCTGGCTAAATTTTTTATTTCATAATTAATGCCCCACTCGCCTTCTCACAGCATACCACTTCCTTTCAGTCCTCAATGGCCCAGGTCTTGAAAATAATAAGCAAAATACCTTCTTTCTGAACAATAATCTTATGCTTTTTGTGTGGTCCAAGTGATTTTAATTTTGTATGCAATATTTAAGATATACAGAAAGGAAATAAAAATATAGCACCCATGTGCTGAACAAACAAACAAACAAAAAAACACGCGAAACAAAAACAAAACCCAGAACATTATTAGAATTGAAGCCCCCAGACTATCCCGACACCATTGCCCCTCCCCGTGCCTCCCCTTCAGAAGAACCCGTATCCCAGATTTGGTGACCATCCGAGTTTTTTACAATCTGAAGGAAAAAGAAAAGGCTTCCTTCAGAAACTCCCCCGCGCCGTGCCCCCTCCCACTGGTCCATTCCGAGGAGAAGATGGGTAGGAAAAGGCACACTGTGTCCCATAAGCTGGGGTCAGACCTGTGTTCTCAGCCTGGCCCCACCCACGTGCCGCACCTGCTCTGTGGCCCAGTTTCTCCACGTGCAAAATGGCAGCAATAATACCGGTCCCCTCCCCACGTCTCAGAGCGTGCAGATGAGTGAGGTAAACGGAAAGTGCTCGGAGCGTCCAGGAAGAGAGGCACCAGATAGCCCTGAGGGGACAGGGAATGCACGAGGAACCAGCAGACACCCAGCGCAGAGGGCTCACGCCCCAAGAAGGTGGGCTGAGAGTCCTCGCCTCCCAGGACCTTGTCTCCCTTCCTGCCTTTCTGTCAACCAAGACTGTCACTGACAGCCATCCCCTCACCTTGGCACGGGCCCTTGGCTAAACTGGGAGGCCTCTGAGGTCGTAGGACCATGGGGTGGGAGACAGCGGCAAGCTTGGTAGGTGAAAGAGTTTATAACTCAGATGTTATCGATGCTGCAGAAGAAGTCCCTGTCATCGGAAAATATTCCCACATGTGCTGAGTGCTTTCTGCACTCAAGCAAGAGAGGTGAGTCTGAAGGCGGATGTTTCAGACAAAAGCAAGAGTGAGGGCAGCTTGAGCCTCCCATCCCTGAAGCTCCAAGGTTCGCCGCAATTCCAGGCTCCCATCCTGTGGCTAGCATTCGAGACAGCCCTCGAGGCAGACGGTGCTCCTAGACAAATCCCCGACGGCAGACCCGGAAGCTTAGCGCCAACATTCGGGATGTCAGGAGTTGCTACAGAAGGGAACTGAGAGGGCTGGGACTGGAAGCTAGACCATTACTGGGACCCTTCCTGGTGGAGAAAAATTGGATGGGGAAGAATCCTGGGCTGGCAGTGGCTGAGAGAGCTGAGTTCTGGATCTTGTTCAACCCTTACTATCTGTGTGACTTTAAGGGAGTCGTTTCACCTCTCCGGGCCTCAGTTTCCCCATTTGTAACACAAAGGATAGGGCAGGATCACACATCCTAGTAACAGCCTAAGGACAGTACCCCAAGGCAGGGATGGGACCACCCAGGCAGGGATGTTCCTAAATGTAATTCTCAGAGCCACCTGGACAGAGTAGAGCACAGAGTGAGAACCCTAATCTGGGAAGTACCAGAACCAGCCAGAAGGCTGACCTCCCCTAGCAAGCCCTGCTTCCCACAGTCACACGGCATCCTGACCTCATCGCCCGGCTGGTCAGGGTATGAGCCAATGGACTCCATGTTGGGCAACCCGACTCTGGGCCCAGCACGTCTGCCGGCTATGTGACTTCAGGCAAGGCAGTTATCTTTTGGCCGGGCCTGTTTCCTCATCTCTAATCGTCTTTGCCTCCTCCTTGCCCCACAAGGAAGCTGTGAGAATTTACTGAGTAATGTGCACAAAGCACTTAGCTTGCACGGGGAGAAGAGCCCCACATAAACAGAAGACGATGATTGTTGTGACAGCTGCTTGGTTGCCTGAACACCTCCCCAGCCTTTCGTTTGCTGCCACCAGAAACTAGCCTGTCATCAGTCACTATGGACTTGTTCTCATGGTCGGTGCAGAGAATCCCCCCTGAGCATCATGTTCATGTCTAGCCTCGTGGCCAAATGACAAGACATCAGAGAACCAGGCTGAGTAAACATGATGCCACGACTTCCCCAACGCCCGATTCCACCTGGCTGTTACCTACTAGACTGTGCATTTCCTAAGGGCTGGTATATCTGGGCCACCATGTTGCCTAAGTGTAGGGGCACCTCCCACCAGCATGCAGTTGGTGCTCAATAAACATTTGTTGAATAAATGAATGAATGGCACAAACTGCCTGGATGCTATTTGGGTGAAAAGAAGGAAACTGGTATTTTTAAGTACCTTCCCTATGCCAACATTTTATATTCTTACTAGAGGCCCCATGCATGAAATCCATGCATGGGGGGGTGGTCCCTCTCAGCCCAGCCTGCACCCTCTCCAATCCGGGACCCTTCGGGGGATGTTCAACTGCTGATTTAGGCCCAATCCCGCTGGCTCATAACTACTCACCTGCCTGCCTGCCTGATCACCCCAAACTGCCCCCCTGCCAACCTGATCACCCCTAACCATCTCTGCCTGATTGCCCCCAACTGGCCCCCCCACTGGCCTGGTTGCCCCCAACTGTCCCCACTACCAGCCTGGTTGCCCCATGCAGCCTGCTGTTCAGTCGTTTGGTCGTCCCTCACTAACCCCCTACTGGCTTGGTCACCCCACACACCCTGCTGTTCGGTCATCCACCTGGTTGTTTTGGTCGTGACATCCCGTGGTTTTTTATATATTAAGATTTTATTGAGGAGAAACAAGATGGCGGCATAGGGTAGACACCGCATATGCAGCTGTGAACAACTATTTCAGAAAAACCACGAAAAGAACACACGGACACCACTCGCACCCGCAGGACGGCTGGCTGAGTGAAAATCCTACAACCAGAGAAGAGTCTGAGACTCAGAGCAGCAGCGGAAGCAAAGTACAGAGGTACGGAGGCGC
>PVJC01016090.1:0-34166 GCA_004026665.1 Murina feae
GTGGCGGCCGCCATGTTGACTGGGCTAATTTGCATACAGCCGCTCTGATTGGCTGGTGGGCGTAGCTTACCCTGTCTCGGAGAAACGGTTAATTTTAATATTTTGCTTTTATTAGTTTAGACTAGAGGCTCGATTTATGCACTGGTGGGGTCTCTCAAGCTGGCCTGTGGGGATTGGGCCAAAACTGGCTCTTTGAGGATTCCCGGATTACGAGAGGGTGCAATTATCTTATATAATAAAAGAGAAAAATGCAAATTAACCATCCCTCTGCTATGCTTATGCCATGTCCACAAGCCACATGTACAAACCAATCAGGAGCAAGTATTCAAATTAACCCAACTATGATGGTGGTGGCCACAGAGCTGGAGAAAGCAGGAGGCTTGGGTTGCCCCAGGCAATGGAGGAAGCAAAACTTTCTGCCTGTCCTGGCCAACCCTTGGCTCCACTCAAGGCTGCAAAGTTTAAATTATAGAAGATAAATCCCAGATACCTGCTTCCAGCTGGCTGTGGCCATGGAGCTGGAGCAAGCAGGAGGCTTGGGTTGCCCCTGGAGATGGAGGAAGCCATGCTTTCTGCCTGCCCTGTCCATACCTGGGCTCTGCTCAAGGCTACGAAGTTTTAATTATAGAAGATAAATAAATCCCAGAAAAAAAAAGAAAAAAAGGAGAGGCTGGGAGCTTGGATCACTGAGGACCATGGTCAGCCTGAAAATGGCTCTCAGCCCCTCACCAGGCTGGCCAGGCAATCCAGTGGGGACCTCCACCCTGAAGGGGATGTGGCGAGCCTGAAAATACAGCCCTCAGCCCTTACCCAGGCTGGCTAGACCCTCATGGGCTGAGGGTCCCTGCTGGGGGGCTTGACTATTCTGAAAACAGTCATCAACCCCTCACCCAGGCTGGCCAGGAGCCCCAGCAGGACCCCCCTCCCTGAAGGGAATGTGGCCAGCCTGAAAATGGCCCTCATCCCCTCACGCAGGCTGGCCAGGCACTCCAGCGAGGACAAACACTCTGAAGAGGGTGTGGCCAGCCTGAAAATGGCCCTCAGCCCCTCACCCACACTGTCCAGGAACTCCATAAGGACTCCCACCCTGATCTGGGACATCCTTCAGGGAAAACCAGCCGCCCCCACCCATGCACCAGGCCTCTATCCTATATAATAAAAGGGTTATATGCAAATTGACCCTAACAGCAGAATGACTGGGAATGACTGGTCACTATGACACACACTGAACACCAGGGGGCAGATGCTCAATGCAGGAGCTGCCCCTGGTGGTCAGTGCACTCTCACAGGGAAGGCTCTGCTCAGCCACAAGCCAGGCTGATGGCTGCAAGCACAGTTGTGGCAATGGGAGCCTCTCCTGTCTCCTCAGCAGTGCTAAGGATTCTGACTGCAGCTTAGGCCTGCTCCCTACTGGCAAGTGGACATTCCCCGAGGGCCTGAGGGCTGCCAGAGGGATGTCTGACTGCCAGCTTAGGCCCGATCCCTCTGTGAGGGGGCCTAAGCCAGAAGGTGGATATTCCCTGAGAGTTCTCAGACTGAGAGAGGGCACAGGCCTGGCTGCGGGACCCCCCAAGTGCACAAATTTTTATGTTCTGGGCCTCTAGTATAGTTATAATATAAAAATAAGTATGTATTTTGCATAAATCTATACCAATATTTAAGGAACTGTGTATCCTGGAATTTCAAGTGGCATATTTGATTACTATCTAATAACTTAGACTATGTGGTTGGTGATTGTGATTGTACATATTAGAGCAATTACAATCTTGACTTATATAAACCTATGATCAAAAAACACATAACAATCAATCTGTAAGTAGAAAGAATGAGGGAGGCCTGGAGTGGGATGGGAGCTCAGAGGAGGGAGCTAACGGGGGGAGGGAAATGGAGGACATCTGTAATATACTCAACCATAAAACCAATTTTTTATTTAAAAAATGAGGAAATGTACAACTGATTTCTGTTTTTCCAAAAATGCCCTCACACAGTTATATGGGTGTTTAGATGTGGGCCCATTCAGACAGAAAAGGAAAAAAAGTAAAAGAAAATGCCTTAGCTTGTTTTAGAAAGATCAAAAGCTTAGGGTTTGAATGTGTCTCTAAAAGTGGGCCAGAATCAGCAAGAGTCTTATTTTATCTAAAATAGGTTCCTTAAAACTTGAGAATTTCAGATGTGTAAGAGATTCTGCCCCTTTCAAAGTTTCTTCTTATTTAATCAATGTTTAAAAGCCAAGGCGTGCTAGAGGAGAGCTCTACAAAGTATATTCTTGATAAATTTAATTAAATTTTTGTTCTATGCTGAGGGTTTGAATGTGTCTCTAAAAGTGGGTCAGGATCAGCAAGTGTTCTTTTACCTAAAATAAAGTGTAAAATGAGGACAGATTGGTAGGAAAGAAAGATTGGAAGGTAAGAAGAAATGTATTACCAATAACGATTGACTTGTGGCCACTTATGTTCTCCAAGCCTAATACTTAAATGTATCAAAATTAGTCCTGCCAACTAATCCCTTGTTGTCAGGTAGAAAAATGCTAATCAGAGAAAAAGAAAAGAATAAAGGATAGCACTCTTGACTTGCAGAAGGTTACTTTTTTGTTAAAAATGTCATTCTAGCTTTTAAGGAAAAGTAGGTGTTTCATGACAATGAAACAGGAATTTTTAGGGGTGAAAAATACAGGTTTTAGGAAATTTTAGAAATTAAGAGACCATGGAGGAAGCACAGGGCTGCAGAGCAGCAGAAGGTATATTTCCATAGACTAGGGGAGCTGAAAAGCTGCAACAGGTACATTTCCATAGAATGAGGGATCTGGGGAGAGCAAAAGGTCTGTATTTACAAAATAAAGAGGAGGAAGCCCTTCATCCAGAAGGAGAAGAAGAAAGCCCAAAGGGAATAGGAAAACAATAAGGAAGAAGTGGGTGAACTCACATGTCCCATGTGAGGTTCAACTTTTGAGCCCAGGAGTTACTACACTAACCAGTTTAAGGGAATAGTGACCAATCAGAGGGGATATCAAGACACCAGGATCTGCAGGTTTTATAAGCCATAGGGAAAAGGAACTCAGTGGGACCCTTTCCACTTCCCCATGTGGGAATCCGTTCTATGGGACACTTCCCCCTCCCTACATAGGAGTCTGTACTTGTTCCTCAATAAATCTCCACCTTTGCTATACCATCTTCTGTCCATGGACTCATTCTTTGACTCCGGTGGATAAAGAATCTAGGTTGCAATCCAAAAATTCCATTTCAACAAGATCTATTCAAAATATAACAAATTTAATTTGATTACACGATTCATTCAGAAGCTTTTCTTAGTGTACAACAAACATATCTGAGGATTACAGCTGTTTACATCTAAGCACTATCTGAACAAACCGACGCCTTGTCTATTGACGATATCTTGGTCATTTTTTTTTCAGGTCAAAATTAGAAACAAAATGGCAAAGCTGGTCATAATTTCCTCATATTTTGACCCCTGGTTAATTCTCATTCTTTAACTGAACGTGAAAGGTGAATTTTGAGCATTTTTAGAGGGAAAGAAAGATAATGACCTTCTACTATGCACATTCTGAAGGACTAAGTGGTCAATTCTAAAGCACTTAGAATGGAGACTTTAGAACTTCCTCAAGAGTGTCCACATTTTATGCATTGCCTTACACACACACAATATCAGTTTCAGTCTCCACAGTGGGAATAATCTGCTGTTGCCTCTTGGTTTGTTTGGATTATTTGTGTAAAGTGAGTCTAATTGTGACAGCTATGAAGCATCCTAGTTGTTATCAGCACATTTTGGCAGTCTCTTTGGCAATGTTGGTTGTGGTCCTAACCCTGTTTATATTTTTAAAAAATAGGATGATTGCTTTTAGCACAAACAACAGAAGGGCAAAGAGAGCTGAGCCACACATACAATTGAAATGTAATTTTTGGACTAGCACCTGGATTCTTTGTCCGCTGGAATCAAAGAATGAATCCATGGACAGAGGGTAGTGTAGCAAAGGTGGAGACTTATTGAACAACAAGTTCAGACTCCCACGTGGGACGAGGGAAAGAGTCCCACAGAATGGGCTCCCATGTGGGGAGGGGGGAAAGGGTCCCACTGACTTCTTATTTTCATGGTTTATAAAGCCTGCAAGTCGCTGTGTCCTAATATCCCCTCTGATTGGTCACTATAGCAACTACTGAACTCAAAGGTCAAACACCACATGGGACATGTGATGACCTCCTTCCTCATTGTTCTTTTTTTTCTGGCTTTCTTCCTTCTTCTTTATCTTGTAAATATATACTTTTTTGGCTGCTTCCAGCTCCCTTGTCTTATGTTAGTGCAACTGTTACTGTTCCCTGCATCCGGCTTCCTTGTGTTATGAAGATAGCAGCACAATTTACCATAGCTAAGATTTGGAAACAGCCTAAGTGCCCATCAGCAGATGAATGGATTAGAAAGCTGTGGCACATCTACACAATAGAATACTATGCTGCTGTAAAAAGGAAGGAATTCTTACCATTTGTAGCAGCATGGATGGAATTGGAGAGCATTATGCTGAGTGAAATAAGCCAATCAATGAAAGAAAAATACCACATGATCTCACTTATTTATGGATAATAAAGACCATTATAAATTGATGAACTAAACAGATACAGAGGCAGAACAGCATTGAACAGACTGTCAAACTATAGCTGGAAGGCTGGGGAGGGTTGGGGGGAGTTAAGAGATCAACTGAAGGACTTGTATGCATGCATATAAGCATAATCAATGGACACAAGACACGGGGGGTAGGGGAGGAGGGAGGAAGGTCAAGGGGGAAAATAGACACTTATTTAATACTCTTTGTAATACTTTAAACAATAAAACAAAATTAAAAAAAAAAAGATGCACCTGTTGCTGTTTCTTTGTCTTATGGAAATGTAACTGCACCTGGCTTTCCTGTGTTATGGAGATGTTCCTTCTCCCAATCTGTAGCCTTGTGTTTTTCCATGGACCCCAATTCTAAAAATTCCCTAAGCCTGCCTATATCCTCCTAAAATTCCTGTTTCATGACATATTGTACTAGAGATGTGTCATATTATTATATATGCTTTAATTCAGCTGGTAAGTAAAGTTCCATTGCTTCTCATTTTATGCCTTTCCTCTTCTTTACACTTTGATAATCTTGATTTCTTTTTGTTTGAGTCTTTTCCTTTTTTGTTCTATAATCTTCCCAGTCTATTTTTCCAAAGGATAATAGTGAAGCAGGAATTTTTGGGGAACATAGGCAGGCTTTGGGATTTTTTAGAATTGGGGTCCATGGAAAAGTATTGGGTTGCAGACTGGGAGAAGGTACATTTCTGTAACACAAGGGAGCCAGGTGTAGTTACATTTCCATAAGGACAAGGGAACTGGAAGTGGCCAAAAGGTCTATGTTTAATAAATAAAGAAGGAGGAAGAAAGCCCAGAAGTAAAAGGAGGACAATGAGGGAGGAGGGCTTCACATGTGAGGTTTGACCTTTGAGCTCAGGGGTTGCTATAATGACCAATTCAGAAGGGGAATATTGACTAATCAGAGGAGATATCAGGACACAGGAACTGCAGCTTTTATAATCTGTAGAGAAAAGGGACTCAGTGGGATCCTTTCCCCCCTCCCTACTTGGGAGTTCATTCTGTGGACTCTTCCCTACTTGGGAGTCTGTACTTGTTCTTCAATAAATCTCCATATTTGCTGTACCACTTTCTCTCTGTGGATTCATTCTTTGATTCCAGCAGACAAATAATCTGGGTTCTAGTCCAAAAATTCAGTATCAATAGCATACTCCTTCTGAATTGTTACCTACTCTAGGTTTTGTTTTTGTTTGTTTGTTTCTTAGAATTATCTATTACTTATTTATTCCTTATCTATATTTTTTCTTACAGAATTAAAATTTCCCCACATTTTCTTATTAAGTCCTTCTTATGTTCCTATCAGTTCTCCCATGTTAGGAATGATCTCCTCACCCATTTATTTAAAATCAGAAACTATAACAATTTCACCTTGAAATTCAATTACTTTGATGACTTTCATATATGCCACCTAGGATGTGCAAACATTTTTCCAGAGGACAAGCAAATGAGCTGGCAATAATTTCCTTCTCTGGCATGAAAATGCATCCACAGACTAATTAACATCAACCCAGGCTCCATAATTTCTCTCAATTAGTATTCCCTAGAAAACCTGAGCAGTTCCTGGGGGAGGGATCTTTTCACTGTAAAATGTCTGTTAGACATCATTTTGTTGGCAGAGCTGTAGCACAAGATTAGTTGCACTCGCTCTGTTTTCAGTCAGAGTGAATGGGTGAGGGAGGTGTGGCCTCTATGTCCAGGTCACCTGCTCACTGGGACAGATGTGGCCCAGCAGTATTAGCTGTGTTGTTAATTATTGTAATCCTCCATTTCGTAATCTGGTGTATTCTCCTTATTGTCCGTAAATGTCTCTCCAAATTTCCGAGAGGTACCCAGAAAATGTCCTCCTAATTTGGTTAGAGAATATTATTGTATTTTTAATATGAATTTTTCAGGTCAGAGAGGTTACTATTCTTAGGTATAGCTTAGTCATCTTAGCATTAACCTATACAAGGGAAATTTGTATTTATGCCTGATATAATACTTCATCTTATTTTGAGCTTGAACAGATCATAAATATGAATTCCTTAAAACTAAGAGGAAAGATAAAATGAAATATGTTTATTAAACAATAATTTTGTGTCTTATATTTTAACCGATAATACTTCACTTAATTTCCAAAACAACATTGTGAGGTAGGAATTACTATTCTTGGCTGTATACACAAGAAAACCAATATTGAAAACTAAGTGATGGCATCATACTTAAAAGTCTCTGTCTATATGACAAAAAAGCTCAAGATATTTTCATTAAAACGTGCTTTCTCTTTGTTGCCAAAGATATAGTAGAAATTTCCGATAGCCTGAGTCTGAGAAGAACACAGGACAGATATCCTTCTGTTAGGAAATACTTCCACCTCACCTCATCACTTGGTCGATTACCTCTCATCCTAAAACTGTCTTTATATGTATCTTTGGAAGCCATTATCTCTTGTTTTTACCCCAGCCTTCTGCAACAACTTTATGTTCCTATTCCATGAGTGACCTTTTTCTATATTTGTTCTAAACAAGCATTAACAAATTTATTCTAGTTAATTGGGTTATGAATAATTTTATGTCAACTAATTCACAGTGGGGAATCTATCTTGTGTTAATATCACAACAATTTTTCTGGAACTTTTTGAAACTGTATTATTCAAAAATTATTCATAATTTTATGTGAGTTAAGTAATCATAATTCCTTTACACTTTGAATAGATACATGCTATGTAGGATCAGTTTAAAATAATCATCCATAGCATGAATAGGTGTCCTTCTAATATAAAAAGAAATTCCTGTACCTTAGAAAGAAGGATTATGTTCATTATTACTAACAACTGTTTGCTACTGGGTGCCTGTGTTCATGCCATGCACTGTCCGAAACAATAAGCACCTTATATCTAATCCCACAAAACCCTGCAAGGCAGATGTAAGTAGCCTCATTTTCTAAATGTGGAAACTTGGATTTTGACTGTTTAAATTACAAAACTAGCAAGTGGCAGAATTAAAAATCGAACCGTGTTGGTTGTGAAATTCCATGCAGTAAGCCGCCCAAGCAGGGTTTTTTAATTGGTTCCATCTTTAGTCCAAAGCTTCAATGGGAGTCAGGGACACAAGTCCTGAGACCCAAAGTCAGGGACGGAAGCACAAGGCTCCGTTTAATTGTGTGACCCAGTTGCCTATAATAAAGCACTTTCTGATATTTATTTGGTCCCCAATGTTTGTCTTTAACATGGTTGTTGGTGATAAGTAAGTAATGTCTGCAAAATTCCATAAACCAAAAACCACGCTTTCTACTAGTAAATCCAAGCTTCAGCCTTTTTCATTACACTGTGCTATCTTTGGCGAAGTTTAATCTTTTTTTTCCTTTAAATTGACAAATTAATGATTTTTCCTTTCAAGATATAAGTACTTACATCCCTACCACTAAGTGTACTTCATTTTGTATCATATGCAGATGTACATGATATCAGTGTGACATCTCTATCCCTTAGTTAAGGTATAATCCTTTATTTCTTAGTGAGGTATAATCCTTCAGGTTCTTCTACTATAAGCCACTTTACCTTTTCTATCTCTATTCTTTATATCTCTTATCAAATTTTAGCTTTTTCTAGGTCATGTATTTTCTTTAAAAAATACTTTCCTGTGAACTCCCAAGCCCATTCCTCTTCCTCCCTCTCAACAAGTCCTCACTCTTCTGAACTTCCAGATTAGTATTCCTTTCCATGTTGATACATTATTACCAAATGTATGTATCAGAAAAACACTATTTAATATTATTTTGGATCCTTCTGTAAAACATATACATTGTAGCTATTCAGTTGTTTATAGCTGTACTAGGGGCCCGATGCACAAAAATTTGTGCACTCAGGAGGTCCCTCAGCCCGACCTGTGTCCTCTCGCAGTCTGGGACCCCTCTGGGGATGTCCACCTGCTGGCATGCCTGGTCAGCCTGGGTGAGGGGCTGATGGCTATTTGAAGGCTGGCCAAGCCCCCCAGTGTGGACCCTCACCTCATTGGGGTGTGGCCAGCCTGAGTGACGGTCTGAGGGCTGTTTTCAGGTTGCCCACAGCCCCTTCAGGTTTTGGGTCCTTACTGGGGTGCTTGGGCAGCCTGGGTGAGGAGATGAGGGGGCGTTTTCAGGCTGCCCACAGTCCCTTCAGGTTTTGGGTTCCTACTGTGGTACCTGGCCAGCCTGGGTGAGGGGCTGATGGCTGTTTACAGGCTGGCCAAGTCCCCAGTAGGATCCCTCACCCCATTGGGGTGTGGCCAGCCTGGGTGTGGGCCTGAGGGCTGTTTTCAGGCTTTCAGGCTGCCCACAGCTCCCATTAACTCAACATCCCAGCAAGGCTGGCTGGAAGTAGGTTTGTGGGGTTTATTTATCTTCTATAATTGATACACCATTCCTTTAAGCTGAGGCCTAGGCAGGGAACTAAGCCTCCTGTTGGCTTCAGCTCCATGGCTTCTATAATTGAAAGAATGTTGCCTTAGTAGACTCTAAGGAGGCAGTTTCCTCCATTGCTGGTGCAATGGAAGCCTGCTGTTTGCTTCAGCTCCAAGGCTTTTATAATTGAAACAATGTTGCAACAATGTTGCCTGGAGCCAGGAGAAGCCCAGCTGGCCAGCAGACAGTTTACTCCTGGTGCAACGGAAGCCTCTGTTTACTCCAGCTCTGTGACTGCCGGCCTCCATCTTGGCTGGGTTAATTTGCATACAGCCACTCTGATTGGCTGGTGAGCATGGCTTAGGCATCCCATAGAAATGGTAAATTTTAATATTACTTTTTATTAGATTAGATAATAAACTATCCCTACAATTTTGTGATGTAAAGCACAAAACAGCATTTATTTTGTTTCTGAACTTACATTTTGGGCAGGTCTAGGTGGGAATAACCCACTTCTGCCCTGCTTAACATCAGCTGGCACAGGCTCAAAGTCTGGAATTGTGTAGGGTTTTGCTCCCCACAGATGATGTTAGCTGTGGGCTTGAGCTTTAGCTGGGCCTGTCAACCAGAACATATACATGTAGCCTCTCCACATGGCCTGGGTTTCTACACAATATGGTGACTTGGTTTCAAAGATGAGCATTGAGAGAGAGAAATCATTTGTCTTCCTTACACACCCTGACTGGAGATTGAACAAGCAACCTAGGTATTGCCCTGTCGATTGAACCTGGAATCTTTTGGTGTATGGGTGGATGTTTCAAGCAACTGAGCCACACATTTCTATATATTCTACTGTTCCACTGTTATATTTTAATTCAACATAATGTTTTTAATTTACCCTTGCTGATTTTTTATAATTATATTATTCTGTTATAAGAATATCCAACAATACCAGTATAAATATGCTTATGTTAATGTATGGACAGATACATATATAAGTATGTATGTATATATGCATCAATATCATGCATATATGTCCTAGCTGTCTGCCAAAAGGATCTAGAAGCAATGACACCTCAACAGCAATGAGCATAACAAGTGCCCCCATATTGGTGTCTCAAAAACATTCTCCAGTAAAGGACACAGTTCCTATGAAGAAGCATCTAATTTTAGGATTAAGGCTGGGAAAATTCAAGCTAACCATGGTGCATATTCCATGCCAGGTGGTAAGGCTGGGGGCATGTCTGAGAGACAGGAAGCAGTCTGAAAGAGCTGCCAATGGCCAAAGCAGGGGCAATTTGAGCAAGAAAACAAATAGCATTGGATTGGGTTATAAACTGAAGTAGAAAGAAATATAAATGTATCCTTAATTATAAAATATATGATCGAAAAAATAAATGAAGGAAAAGAAACTAGTCTCCTTTTCAAAAATATTTTAAATAATACATGTAAATAAAACCTCTTATAGAAGGTGAAGCTTAACCCTTACACCCCCACCTTGAATGAAGGCTGGATGGAGTGATTTTCGTATGAAGAATAGAGATAGAAAAGGTAAAGTGGTTTATAGTAGAGGAACCTGAAGGATTATACCTTACTAAGGAATAAAGGATTATATTTTAACTAAGGGATAGAGATGTCACACTGATATCATGTACATCTGCATATGATATAATATGAAGTGCACTTAAAAGCCATAATATCCTTTTACAAAATCCATAATCCTTGTCTCATCTTAAAAAAAAAATTGAGGATCATTCTATGGAATTTGTAAGCAGAACCCTTTTATATTGTTAAAGTCATAAAAGAAAAGAAACTTTACCAAATCAAAAAAAAACTTATAGGGCTATTGTGGGGAGGCACAGGAAAGGAGTTGGCTGAAGGCGGCTGCCCTTGCCTTGACTTTTCCAAACAAGTCTGAGCCCCCAGATGTTTTGCTGGAATCTTTATGTTTAGTCTTTAAACATTCTGCTTAAAGGGCATTGTAGATGTCTTCTCAAGGATACTTACCCTGCTGATATTATCTAATACTTAATTTTAGTTTAAACTGTTGTTACAGTAAAAGCCTAAGAAGGCAGGCTAAGGGGGATGTTTGGTTTCTCAAGCCAATCAGTCCCTTAGCCCTTTCTTTCACAGAAATGTGTGTCAGAATAATTATTCACCTGTTGCTCAGGGTCTCCTGGTCAGCCCTGTCAGGTCATAATGATGAGATATTATGATGTATTGTAGATTGGACTTGTAATCATCACACACACACAAAACAATAATGAAAAACTAAATAAAATAAAATAAAATGTTTAGTTTATATGTGTACCAATATTAATTTCTACCATAATTGTGTAAGACTTTATCACTGTGGCAAGTTTGGTGAAGGGCATAAGGAACTCCTTGGACCACTTTTGCAGCTTCTCTATAAACTTAAGATTATTCAAAAAAAATTTAAATCTGAAAAAAATCCAACATATTGCTTAGTTTTTGATTTTTGTTTTTGGTTTGCTTCCACTACAGTAATTCAAATATCAAACCCTAGATTCAGCTTCCTTTGCAGCTAAGGGTTGCCATTTATGGGAATGAAATGTAAAGAGAACTTATATATGTACACACACACACACACACACACACATATAATTGATTTTTTTTACAGAGAGGAAGGGAGAGGGATAGAGAGTTAGAAACATTGATGAGAGATAAACATTGATCAGCTGCCTCCTGCACACCCTCTACTAGGGTTGCGCCTGCAACCAAGGTACATGCCCTCGACCAGAATCAAAACCAGTCTGCAGATCGACACTCCATCCACTGAGCCAAATCAGTTAGGGCTAAGGAGAACTTTTATAGTGCCACTTCTTCCTGTTCCTGTTTTATTGTTTAGAAATCAGTCAGTAATCCACAGCAACACTAAGTTATTGTGTCAAATTCATACAATGAGATAAAAGTCACAAATGAAAGTGAAGATCCCACTGATATATTCAGCCAGGATGATTCTCAAAGATATATTGAGAAAAAGAGGCCAAAGACACTTGTTTCTTTAGAACTTATGATATGGTTCTGCTTATGTGAAATTCAAGGACAGGTGAAAGCATATTTACCAGTTGTGTATGATTCAACCAGAGGAGAACAATCTATATAAAATTGGCTTATGCAATTAGTAGAAGCTAGCTATGTAAATTCAAAGTCTACAGGTCATGCAGCCATGGGAAAGATCATGAGCAAACTGGAACCCTATGGGCAGGGTCTAAAGCATTTATATTGTCTACAGCAGCGATTTTCAATGGTTGTGCCCAGCACACTGGTATGCTGCAATAATTTTTAAATATGAAATACTTGCCTATTTAGTTGGGGATACTGACCTCTTTTCCCTTAGATGGTTAAATTTAAAAAATGACAACAGTGCATGCAATAATATCTGTCTGGTGTGAGTTAATCAAAATTATACCTATCTTTTGGTCAGATTGGCAAAAATTATATATTTTGGAGAATTATAGTAATTAGTTTATGTGTGCCATAAGATGAAAAAGGTTGAAATTCACTCATTTGCAGGCATAAGTTTCTCTCTCCCTTCAAGAAAGGCCTCAACTCTCTTTTGAAGGGCCTTTTCTTTCCATAGTCTCCCTGACATACAGTCAGCTCCTCAGAGACTTTAATTATATCTGCAAAATGACTACTCCACAGCAATACTTAGACTAGCTTTTAACTGAGTGATGGGAGTATCTGTGTATATACTATAAAATGGCTGCTCAGTCCCCTTTGTCCTCTAACTACCATGTCAGAATATCTCTTGTAGTTCACCTGATCTGGAAATATACTAAAAACTAAGTTTTGGGGAAATATTTAGTCTAGTCAAGTAATGTGCCACAAAACTGTCACACTCTTTGATGGTAATAGAAGCCATTTCCTTGTAAGCAGAAAAATACTATTGACCAGAAGAGGAGAAGAGGGCAGGGTTTGATCTGGTTGGTGGTTATACAGAATATATATATTATGTATAGTGGTCTGGTGCACAAAATTCATGCTTGGCCTGCACCCCTCTCCAATCTGGAACCTTGGCAGTTGAACATTCCTCTCACAATCTGGGACCGCTGGCTCCTAACCACTCACCTGCCCACCTGCCTGATCACCCCTAACCACTCTGCCTGATGGCCTGATCAACTCTAACTGCCCCTCCTTCCAGCATGATCACCCTTAACAGCTTGCACCAGCTGTATTAATTGCTCCAACTGCCCTCCTCTGCCAGCCTGCTTGCCCCCACCTGCCACACCCTGCTGACCTGCTCGACCCCAGCAGCCCCTCCTGTAGGCCTGCTTGCCACCAACTGGCCCCCCACACCATTCTGATCGCCCCTAACTGCCTCTGCCTTAGCCCCTCCACCATGGTTTTATCCAGAAGGACATCCGGAAGGCCTATGGAAGGTCTCTGGGTCTAATTAGCATAGTACTCTTTTATTAGTATAGATAGGGCCTGGTGCATGAGTGGGGGCTGGCCGTCTGCCCTGAAGGGGGTCCAAGATCAGGGTGAGGGTTCCCTTGGGGGGTGGGGCAAGCCTGGGAAAAGGGCCTGAGGCAGTTTCCAGGCTGGCCACTCTTCCATTGGTGTGGGGGGGTCCCCACTGGGTGGTATGGCCAGCCTGGGTGAGGGGCTGAGGGCGGTTTACAGTATCATCACACTGCCACTGGAGTGAGAGTCCCGGCTGGGGCAGGATGGGCCTAGAAAAGGGGCTGATGGCCGTTTTAAGGTAGGCCAAGCCCACGGCTTTGTCCCGAATGACATCTGGAAAGTCTCTGGAAGGTCTCCTGGTCTAATTAGCATATTACTCTTTTATTAGTGCACTAGAGACCTGGTGCACAAAAATTTGTGCACTTGGGAGGTGTCCCTCAGCCTGGCCTGTGCCCTCTTGCAGTCTGGGACCCCTCAGGGGATGTCCAACTACTGGCATGCCTTGCCAGCATGGGTGAGGGGCTGATGGCCATTTTAGGCTGTCTATAGCCCCGTCAGCATTTGGGTCCCTACTGGGTGCCTGGCTGGAAGAAAGCAGGTATCTGGAATTTATTTAACTTCTATAATTGAAACTTTATAGCCTTGAGTAGAGCTCAGGGCCTCCAGAGCCCTGGCTTCCTCCATTGCCCAGGACAACTCCAGCTCTGTGGCTGCTGCCATCTTAGTTTAGTTAATTTGCATATTTGCTCCTGATTGGCTGGTGGGCATGGCTTGTGGGTGTAACAGAGTGAGGGTAATTTGCATATTACCCTTTTATTATATTAGATATCCTATATAATAAAAGGGTAATATGCAAATTGACCCTAACAGCAGAACTACTGGGAATGACTGATCACTATGACACACACTGACCACTAGGGGGCAGACGCTCAATGTAGGAGATGCCCCCTGGTGGTCAGTGCACTTCCACAGGGGGAGCTGTTCAGTCCCAAGCCAGGCTGATGGCTGCCAGCACAGCAGTGGTGGCGGGAGCCTCTCCTGCCTTCTTCAGCAGTGCTAAGGATGTCCCACTGCAGCTTAGGCCTGCTCTCTGCTGGCACATGGACATTCCCCGAGGGCTCCTGGGCTGCTAGAGTTATGTCTGACTGCCAGCTTAGGCTGGATCCCCTGGGAGTGGGCCTAAGCCAGCAGGTGGACATCTCCTGAGGGGTCCCAGACTGCGAGAGGGCATAGGCTGGTCTGAGGAACCCCCCACTCCGAGTGCACAAAGTTTTGTGCACCGAGCCTCTAGTGCACACACACTAGAGGCCTGATGCACAAAATTCATGCAAGGGGCTTGGCCCTCACCACCCTGGCTTTTTCCAGAGGGTCGTCCAGAAGGTTGTCTGGACAGTTCTGTTTGGTCTAATTAGCATATTAGCTCTTTATTATGTAGGATATCAAAGAATTTTAACCAGTGTAATCACATAACTAGATGAATGTGGGGAGAATTCATTGGAAAGGAACAAGAATGGAGCAAGGGACTCATCAGTCTTCACATATCTATAGCACAATGACATTCAGGATGTGACTTAACCTGGCAGTGTCTACATTTTCTCATCTCCAAAAGTACACATTTTCAAGTCCATTTACTTACTTCTAGGATTACGTCAAGGATTGGTGAGTATGACTCTATTAAATGTATTTTGTGAGTATTCATTAAATGAAAGAAGGAATGAATGAATGAACTCATCCAAGGGATGCCTACATTGTTAGTGATGCAATAATGTAACACTGGCTGCATTATCCTGTGTCAGAAACTTCCCATTCCCCCAATATTTTTCTCCAAAATGATAACGTATTTAGTCAAGCATATGTATGCCTAGAAAAAGACCATGTCACCCAAACATCTTAAAGGTAGGCATTTTCATGCGACTAATTTATGTTTAAATGGGATGTAAGCATGTGTGATTCATAACACTTGATGGGAACTTCTGTAAAGAAATATGAACACTTTTCACTGGTTTCATGAAATTATTCATGTGGCAACAACTCAGGTATTGCAGATTCGAAAAGCAACCTCAGTCTTTTTTTACAATATATTTTGTGATACTATCTCTTGAATTCTTGTAGAAGGCTGTGGGCAGATAAATAAATAGTGTTGTGGAAGCCAATAGAAACACTGAAATATTTGGTGTGTTTTCACTGCTTTTGTTACTTTCCCAAAATTCTGACAATGTGAGAAACGTTTGTGTGCAAGTAGAAATCAAAAGAAACAAGATTCCACTGAAGATAGCATGTTCTGTTATGCTATGTGTTCTGCTTCCAGGTTGCTAAAAATTTTGGAAACTTGGAGACTTTCCAGTTTCAAAATGCCTCCAAATGCAAGTGTTAGCAAGAGAGAAGTCAAATGCCTTGTCACATGAAAATCAATAGGCAACTGGTAGAGATGGGATCAAAGGTGTCATTTTCATACTGAGGACCATTGCTACAGATGGCTTTGACTAGCCATCATTGCATTGAAACAGTTGAAGGAGCAAAACACAGGATAATAAGAAGAACCAAAGCCTTTCAATGTAATGGCTATGCCTAGATTAGATGTGTGGCTGTGCTTACTTACACATGAAATTAAGCAGAAACTTACTAAGATTCTGAGAGAATCATATTGCAAAAGAAATCAATGGAGTCTGTGATTATTCATCTATGCAACTCCTAGATCTTGAGACTGCATCAAGAGAAATAGACATAAAAGCTGAAATTCCAACAAAGGCTCTAATGAAAATCATCAGTTTCATCAAGAAGGAAAGCGAATAGATAATATATTTCATTCTAGAGATCAGAATCAGTTGCTACCAGATTGGAAAAATCAAAGAGTTCAACTATCAGAGAATGGAGTCTCTAATTCCTACTCAGGGAGAGTTCATAATTGCAATGAACTGCTGACTGCTATTTCCCTTTATTTTCTTTCCTAAATGGGAGTTTTTACTAATGTTATCTTCCATTCTATCCTAGGATAGGGAAAGGCAACTTGTCTTTTAATTTATAAGTTAATGTGCCATGGATGTTAGAACACGCAGACATGATAGAGCAATATGTCACTTAGAGTTCCTAAAGTTTGAATCATATGCAGTAATTGACTGGGACATAGGCATTGCTTTATTTGAAAAGAGAAGGAGTTGTATATGTGGGAAGAAAAGTTATTTAGGTGCCTAAAATGTTAACCTGTGACAGACTTGTCTGATCAAAAACATAAAAATGCATGTACTATGGCAACTTCTAGAATCTTTCCTTAGGACCACAAACACAAGGCATTTGCTTTTATTACTGCTCCCTTTCTTCATTTTGCTACCTGGATGCAAATTGAAATGCTGATGGACTATGTTGGAAATGAGCAACCCCTAGAAATAGGCAAAGGTGAACTGGAAGAAATCTGGATTTTGAAGGCTTTTAGGGCAGATCTGGCATTAATTCTGGGTTGTAAAATTCCATCTATAATAATAAAAAACATAATATGCTAGTTAGACCGGACAGCCAAATGATCTTCCAGATGGCATTCTAGACATCCTTCCCAACAAAGCCGTGGCAGTGGGGGCCAAGGCAGAGGCAGTTAGGGGTGATCAGGCAGGCAGGTGTGTGGTTAGGAGTGATCAGGGAGGCAAGCAAGCAGGTGAGCAGTTAGGAGCCAGTGGTCATGGATTGCGAGAGGGTGCAGGCTGGGCTGAGGAATGCTCCCCCTCCCCCACTGCCACCCATGCACAAATTTTGTGCACCAGGCCTCTAGTTTATGATAATAAAAGGGTAATATGCTAATTAGACCAGACATCCTTCTGGACATCCTTCCTGATGAAGCTGGGCCTAAAGGGTAGCCAGCCTGGGTACTTGGTGCCTCTGGGCAGCCAGCCCAAGGGTCCTGGGTGCCTGCTGGCAGCAGGAGGAGGGCAGCCTGGAACCTGAGTGCCGGAGGGAAACCTGTGCTGGCAGCTGGGATAAGGAAGGTCTACTCTTGCACAAATTTTCATGCATTGGGTCTCTAGTACTTTTATAAGAGAAAGTAACACTTAAAAAAATATTAGCCAGTTACTTTTCACTTTTCCTGATTAGCAGCCAAATCTAGTTATCAAAACTGTCTTAAAGTTCCCCTTAGCTCCACAGAACTTTAGCTAGGTTTCTCCTAGTCTCTCTGTCCATAGGGCATTTCCCTCTAAAAAGTAAATCTGCTCCTACTCATTTCAGTAAATGTCAACCACAGGATATCTTTCTCAAGAACCTGGGAGCCATTCCTTTGAAACGGAATAAAGAAAGACCATACCTCTATCTCCCCATCTCTCCCGCAGGGTTGGAGCCTGACTTTGTTAAAGATTAACAAGCAAACATAGATGACACTCACATTAACCAACCTCCTCCTAATGTCCTTCAGCGCTTTTCCACTAGCTCATTCCAATGTTGAAAAGTTCTCCCGTTTTTTGTTTTAGTGAATTTTAGTTCTTTTTCTTTTCCCTGTTGCAATTGTTGTGAATAAAGTCTTTCTTGCCTATTTGATCTATTTAATTCTATCCAATGCAATTTTTCTTTGCCACTTGGCCTAATTTGATACATCCTCTGTGAGGGAAAGATTCCTTTACAACATGTCTAGCCATCTATTCATTGCCAATATTAGCATATCCAATGAGGGATTTTATCATCCTGGGGGGTTGTGGGAAACAGGATAAATTATCAGAGCAGAAGGACATTTTTAGAAAATATAAGAAGAGGTAAAACTGCTGGAAAAAACAATAATGGAAGAAATGGGAGAAGTAAAAGAAAGAGAAAAAACAACATTAGCATTGCAGAGTTAAAAAAATAAGCTGATTATTTAATTGCTTGACCTAGACTTTGTCTCTAGGTGTTGGCCACAAATGGAAAATTAATGAATTTATTCCTGGTTTTGAGATAATCAGAATACAGCATATTGTTCTCAAAATAAAAATGCAATATACCCCAACAGCTTAGTGTTGAAATTAAACACAAATTTTACAGAAGATTAGTGGCATGAATACATTTTTAGTAGAGTGAGACAATAAATAAATATGGATATAGCTTGAAGCTCCTCTCTCTCTCATATTAGCTATGCTATTTAAGATTATTGTTTTTTATAACCATTTTTATAATGCTACTTAATTATCATTGTTATTATGTAAGCTTAATATAAATTACAACAATTATTATGGAAATT
Organism: Murina feae; assembly: GCA_004026665.1. Taxonomy (NCBI): domain Eukaryota; kingdom Metazoa; phylum Chordata; class Mammalia; order Chiroptera; family Vespertilionidae; genus Murina; species Murina feae. The sequence continues at coordinate 18,608 of PVJC01016090.1, forward strand.
AAAGGTAAATCCCATTTGTATTATATTAGGAATGTTTTGATGAAGATATAGATTAATCATGAGAGTTATTTGAGATTAGTTTTAAAGAATAAAAAGAGTTTTTATTGAGATAGTTAAAAGCATGTCTATAAATAACAGCAAATGCATAGCCTTCAGTCACTTAATTTTATCTTGAGGAACTAATGGACTGATCTATATAGATCAATGTACTTTCTGTAATTGTAACTTAACTTATGAAAGTCTAAAAATTTTATTTCAGAAAATAAACAGTTTAATGCCTTTTACCTCTTATAAGGTTATATCGTCTTACTATGCCATAACTTTGAGTTTTGAGATACTAAAACAAATATCTAATCTAATAAAAGATTAATATTGAAATTGACCATTTCACTGGGACACCTAAGCCATGCCCACCAGCCAATCAGATTGGCTGTATGCAAATTAACCCAGCCAAGATTGAAGCCGGCAGTCACGGAGCTAGAGTAAACAGGAGGCTTCCATTGCACCAGGAATAAACTGTCTGCCTAGGCCGGCTGGGCCTCTCTCTGCTCATGGCAACATAGTTGCAATTTATAGAAGCCATGGAGCTGAAACAAACAGGAGGCTTTGTTACCTTCCTAGGCCTCAGCTTAAAGCAACAGTTTCAATTATAGAAGATAAATAAACCCCAGAAACCTGCTTCTAGCCAACCTTGCTGGGATGTTGGGTCAATGGGAGCTGTGGGCATCCTGAAAATGCCCCTCAGTCCATCACCCAGGCTGCCCAGTAGGGACCCAAAACCTGAAGGAACTGTGAGCAGCCTAAAAATGGCCCTCAACCCTTCACCCAGGCTGGCCAGGTACCCCTGTAGGTACTCAAACCCTGAAGGGACTGTGGACAGCTGAAAACAGCCCTCAGATCCCCACCCAGGCTGGCCACACCCCTATGGGATGAGGGTCCACACTAGGGGGGTTGGCCAGCCTGGAAACAGCCATCAGCCCCTCACCCAGGCTGGCCAGGCACACCCGCAGGTGGACATCCCCTGTGGGGTCCCAGACTGTGAGAGGGCACAGGCCGGGCTGAGGGACACCCCGAGTGCACAAATTTTTGTGCACCAGGCCCCTACTAGATACATAAATAGACAATCACATATTCAACTAAACATGAACCATTTTACACTTTCTTTTTACAAGACTCTATCATTTAAATTTTTCCCAGAGTAAAATTTTATTTGCATAATCAAAATTATAACATCATATGGTAGAACAGATGCCTAGTAATAACTTATTTGTTTGTACTATAACCATTTATAAAGCGCTTTCATTTACATTATTTCAATTAAGTTCAATGGGATGATTAACAGCGATTTTTGTTTCTGTTAGTCTCTTTAGTATTAAAAACAGGAAAGGGAACAGATTCAGTCTTCACTCTCATTTATAAAAGAATTTTTAATGTTTGAGAACATGGGTGATAATCATTGCCTTTTAACATTAAATTTAAAACAAAACTTAACTTTGAACCTAAAGCCTACTTTATAGAATCAATTAATTGTTCAGCATTTATTGAGTACCTACTATACTTCAGAGACATGATTAGAAAATTTCAAGGTTTAAAAGAGAATTTTTACATATCTAAAATATTTAAGTTATATCACATATGGAGTCATCAGCTCTGTTCTGGGTCAGGATAAAATAATGGTGATGGGTAGCTACAAATAGTGAAACTAAATTGAATTGGCTGAAAGAGGAGGAAGAACAAGAAGGAAGCATTCATATTGGATAGACTGTAGAGTAGACTGTGGTCATTTAAAATTTTACAATCTGTGCTTTTCCTCAGTGATTGGCATCAGATGAAATGGAAAATTTGTGACAATATCCCTGGTTTTCAGATTATCAAGATAATCTAGTCATCCTCTCAGGGACTATGAGAAGAGGCAATCTTATCCTTTCTGAAGGGGCTGCTTGGCTCCCACAGACTTGTTTTGTCAGGGCGTAGGAGTCCATTGGAAATTTGAGGAAACAGAGAAGTGCCTTAGCAAAGAGGGACCGTTTATAAAACTAAAATGGAACTTCACAGAGTGAATCTCTTGCTTTCCTTCAAAAATTATTTTTTTCTTGTATGTTTCTTAGCAATAATCTGAATGACTTCTCTTCATTTTTATTTCTTTTCTCTTATACCTCTAATTTAGTAGTAATAATATCTACTTTTTTCTATACACTTACTATGTACTGAGAATGTCTATATGCTCTTCATGATTCTACCCCAATTGGTATAAACATTGTTACACTTCAAATTTCACAGATAATAAAACCAAGTTTTTGAGAGATTAAATGACTTGCTCAAGGTTTTACATTTCATAATAGGAAGGCCAGAATATGAAATCATAGCTGGTCTGACTACAAAGCTTTTCTTCATAACCAGCAAGTGCTTTTGACTCTCAGAAAGTTTTTTCTATCTTTCAGTTACTTTTGAAAGACAAATTGTCAAATAAAGCATTTGGTGTGTGAACTGCCATGGGAGTGGTAGTTTGTGTCTGTGATTAAGCATACAAAGCGTTGCTGGATGCATCTTGTTGCAATGGTGACAATCAGCATCAGAACACACACACCCATGCACACACACACTTTTGTGTCGGGGAGAGGGGCATTCTTTGAATCTAGAAAGAGGTGGGAATCTACTTCCACTATTAAACCTCAAGGCATCATATGTTTTAGGCTAAACCAATCAGATTATCCCCAAATCACATTATTCTCAGTGGTGCCAGAGGAATCCCACTATCCACAATGGTGGTGCCATGCACCCAAAAATATCATATGCAGGATTGCAACCCTCAGTGGACTGTTCTCACATAAGAACCTGATGGGATTACTTGTGTCCAGTGCCCCTTCGTTCCTACATGGGACTGGGTCTATATCAGCTTTGGCTGGAAGCTCCTGTACTCTGCAAATACTCTTATTTTACCATTTAATATAACTGCAGGATTACTTGGTTTGTTTCTAGAAATTATTATAAGAGCCAATGTGATCTCATTTCCTTAGTACCTAAAGAAAACTTACATTATGTTTTCTATGTACCTTTTCATTAAATTTTTTTATTTGCCTAATAGTTTTTCAGTAAACTGCTCTTTTTCTTCAAGTTACATCTCTTACTGCTGCTTTCTACCCAAAACCCTTGACTAATAGAGGGAAGAAAGAAGGGATTCAACATCTAATTTTAATGGATCAGCTATTGGATCTTCTGTCCCTCACTTTGCCATCAGAATAGTATCATGGGAGAATAATCAAGGTAAAGAGTTTTAGAGGATGTTCCCTTGAAAGTCATAAGCAGAGCTAACTTTCACTTGACTCTTCATAATCTATTTTTCAGTTCTAATTTATATTAAGGACTAGGGGACCCAGTACACAAAAATTTGTGCACTTGGGGGGGTCCCTCAGCCCAGCCTATGCCCTCTCGCAGTCTGGGACCCCTCAGGGGATGTCCACCTGCTCTTGTGCCTGGCCAGCCTGGTTAAGAGACTGATAGCTGTTTCAGGCTGGCCAAGCTCCCCATTGGAGATCCTCAACCCACAGGGGTGTGGCCAGCCTGGGTGAGGGGCTGAGGGCCATTTTCAGGCTGCCTGCAGTCCTTTCAGGATTCGGGTCCCTACTGGGGTGCCTGGCCAGCCTGGGTGAGAGGCTGAGGGCTGTTTGCAGGCTGGTCACAGCTCCCATTGAGCCAAGATCCCAGCGAGGCTGGCTGAAAGCAGGTTTCTGGGGTTTATTTATCTTCTGTAATTGAAACTTTGTTGCCTTGAGCAGAAGCCACAGGCTGCCTAGGCAGGCAATGAAGCCTCCTGTTTGCTTCAGCTCCATGGCTTCTATAATTGAAACTTTGTTGCCTTGAGCAGAGGCCACAGCCAGCCTAGGCTGGCAGTTTCCACCATTGCTGGCCTCCTGTTTGCTCTAGCTCCATGGCTGCCGGCCGCCATCTTGGCTGGGTTAATTTGCATATCGTCACTCTGATTGGCTTGTGGGTGTGGCTTAGGTGTAATAGAGTGAGGGTTAATTTCCATATTACTCTTTTATTAGATTAGATTCTTCTTAAATGTCTCTAGAAATAGGTGAATATAAATTGAGAATAAGTACTTTTAAAGTACTCTATAATAAGACAACATTTTAAAAAAACCTTGGATTTTGCAAATGAGAACTCAAGATCTGATAGACACACTTATGAGACAAATTTATTTTTAAATCTAAATTTACATATATATATATATATATATATATATATATATATATATTTAAGATTTAGAGTTGTGTTTTTTTGTTTTTTTGTGGGTTTTTTTTGTTTGTTTTTTTAACAGAATGGATTATTTTTATTCTACTATTATTTGCTTAAGACATATATTCCCATACTTTTAGAGGAAAGGAAGAGTTTGAGTGATTTGGTTAGAATATAAGCAGACTTTATAATCCATGTAATCCAGTTTTTTAACTTTTGATGGCAGCTCCTGGATTGTGGGGATAATCTTATTTTACCATCTCATGGAATTGCAGAATTATTTGATTTATTTCTTAAAACTTATCAAAAAAGAAGAAAGAACCTACTTTCCTTCATGCCAGAAAAAAAATCATATATTTTCTATGAGTGCTGAAGTAAAAAATCCTCATAGATATTTTATTTATAAGGAAAGGAAATCCAACCATTAGTAACAGACTTGCAAAAAGAAAGGAAAGCAACATATTTTAGTCTCTTTGTTTTGTAGTTGCAATTTACAAACGCTGGGTGAGTTCTAACTAGAGTATATCCTATGGTTTCCCAGGCAAGCCTGTAGGATCTAATTTTGAGAATAGGAATTTAAAGAATGGGCTGATAACTTCCAGTTAAAAAGCTCAAATTATCTATATTTAATTCTTGGTCTGATTAACTCAGAACTAAGAAAAAAATGGAGTTTCACTGGGCAAAGAAAACCTGCTACACATGGGCAGTGGAAGGTAGAAGAGTAAGACAATTATAGAGTAGCATTCTTTTATTATGCATTGGATAGTAATTTTATAATTGGGGACAAAACGATGATTATGCCTATTGGCTCTAAGTAAGTGGAAACTTTTTTAAAATTGCTTTTATAATAAATAAAAGTTTTCAAAAATACAAAATTTTTTCATGTCTAGCTGACTATAAGAGAATTAATTGTTAGAGTTTTTAGAAAAATATCTTACAAGCAGTTTAAAAATCTTCCCATAGTGATTTTTCTACTTCTCCATTTTTCTTTTAACTTTTTATTATAGAAAGACTCAAGTGTACATAAAACTAGAGAGAAAATATTATAAGCATCTGTGCACCCATCATCCAATAATCAGCATGACCAATCTTGTTTACTTATAATTCAATGTACTTCTCTACCTATTATTCGTCCCTACATAATAGCCCATCCCCATGCAATACCATCTCATCTCACAAGATTATTTTGCAGTGAATAATAATAAACTTTATTTTTCTCATAAATCCTTGAATATATTTCTCCAAAAATTAAAAACTCCCCAAAATACCCTCATCACATGGAATATAAATGAACAATTCTATAATATTATTAAATATCTAGGGAATGATTAGCTTTTGATTTTTGTTTGGCTATCCTTTTTGGTCTTCCTTTTTCTCTTTTTTTCTTTCTTTAAAATGTACTTTTTATTGTTGAAGGTATTACAGATGTCTCCCATATCCCCCACTCTGACCCCCTCTGCCCTGCTCTCCTCCCCCCCACTTTTTCTCTCTTTTTCTTCTCTCTCACTCTTTTCTAAAACTTTTCAAACCTCTTTTCTCCTCTCTCTTCTCTCTTCTCTCTCTCTCGCCTCAATTTTATTTGAAACCCAATTCAAATAGGAAGCATTCTTTGCAATCGGCTGAAATATGTTTAAGTGCTTTCAACCTCTTTTATTATAATTTTTGTTTCCTTGTAAGTTATTTGATGATGAAATATTTGCTCTGCAGAGTTTCATACTTCATAGGTTTTACTTACTGTAACCATTTAGTGCTTTAAGATTTTTTAAAGACGTTGAAGGGTGATTGTATACTTAAATCATTAAGGGTCTATTTCTCTCTCTTTTTTTGATGTTAGCTGCTATTAATCCTCATTAATGCCTAATTCAGTAGGGGTTAAAAATTGTGATGCTCCAATAAATATCTTCATTTATTCTCTGCAATATTTCTGTAATGCAAAACTCCCCTCAAATACTACTTGGTTACAAAGCACAGTTTGAGAAAAAAAAGCAAAATAAATCCTAAGTTTTTTTTCCTTTATTTACCTTTTCTGAAAATAGCAAATTAGTTCTCTGCCATCTTTTATAAAACGGCCAACTAGGTTTATTGTTTGTTTTTTTTAGTGCCATTATGAATCAGTAGACATTTGATATATTGAATCCATTGAAGTTATATCATTAATGACATGCAAATTTTCTCAATTTTTCTCAGTAGAACCTATTCAGTTGATTCCTGAATACTTTGATAGTCTTTGAAAGCTTCCTTGCTTGTTAGTCTGAAAAGCCTCATCTTGCACATTTCCTGCTCCAAATCTCAAATCAATGATTTCTTCAAGAAATCCTGTTGTGTTTTGAAAAACGGGAACTCACTTACTGTTCTTAGAACTTTTCAGTGGACAAAATTGTTTTTTCAAGATAAAATAGTTTCTATGTTCATACGGATACTTCCAATTCTAATTTAGAACTATAGAGTTTTTTCATAAACTCATCAATCTTAGATCTTACATTCTTTCTACCATGCTAAATATCTTGGTTCTCAAACACAATGGCACAATTACTTTCAATCTTTTAAAAAAATATAATTTTACTGATTTCAGAGAGGAAGGGAGAGGGAGAGAGAGATAGAAACATCAATGATGTGAGAGAATCATTGATTGGCTGCCTCCAGCACGCTCCCTGCTGGGGATTGAGCCTGCAACCCAGGCATATGCCCTGCCAAGGAATCTATCAGTAACCTCCTGGTTCATAGGTTGGCACTCAACCACTGAGCCACACTGGAAACCCTCCTCCCTTTTTTTATAGCATCAAAATAGAGACACTAACTTACGATTACTAGAAATAGTTTAAGGACATTTGCAGCCTGCTAGTCATTAGAGTATGTCCCATTAAAGATATAGAGTTAAATTACTATATTTTAAAGTCACTTGGCATCATTCCTGTATTAGTTTGTTGTTGTTTTTAACATGCTTTTTTAAAATTTATTTTTTAGAGAGAGAGGAAGTGAGAGGAGGAGAGAGAGAAAGAGAAGCATCGATGTGAGAGAGAAACATGAATCGTTGCCTCTCATCTGTACCCTGAGCAGGGATTGAACCCACACCCTGGCCATGTGCCCTGGCCGGGAATGGAACCCGTGACCTTTCAGTGCAGACAACTCTCAGCCACTGAGCCACACTGGCCACAGCTCATGCATTAGCTTTTCACTGCTACTGTGACGAATTCCCAACTTCGTGGCTTAAGACGAGGCAAAATTTTTATCTCTTAGGTCAGAAACTCCACACTGGACTAAAATTAAGGTGTCGGGAGGGCTGATCTCCTCTCTGGAGGCTCTAGACGAGAAGCCATTCCACTGCCTTTTTTTGAAGAAGTTGTCCACCTTGCTTAGTTCATGGCACTCCTTCCATCTTCAAAGACAGTGATGCTGCCATCTTTCTGATACTTCATCAGTCCTCCTCACATGACTCTCTGAAGAAAGCTGGGAAAGGTTCTATACTGTTACGGACTCGCATGGGCCCACCCAGATAATACAGCGTAACCTCCCTTTCCCAAGGTTTGCCATGCTAAGGTCACATCTGCAAAGTCCTTCTGCCAGGTAAGGGAATATATTCACGGGTTCTGAGCACTAGTGCCTGGACACCTGTGTGGGATGGCTGTCTGCAGATCACAGTGTCTCTTTTTGAGGCTATGCCACCAACTACACATATAATTAAATTTGTTTCATTTTCAGGGATTTTTATCCAGATAAGCACCATTTTTGTAAAATAATTACAAGATTTCAAAATCAAATCTATAAAATAAGATAGAATCTAAAAGGTCTACCTTATGGCCTGAAAATATATTTGCTAATTTTATGGTTTATCCTTCCAATGGTTTATTATTAATATAATATACTGCATATATTAATGTATACTTATAATCCCCTCATACTTTTTAGATAAAGAGTAGAACATTTTATACATACTTTACTCAACATTTTTTTACACATTATATCTTGGTATCACTTCTTCATAGTACACAAAGTTAGGCCTCATTCATTCTTTAATATTGCTGCATTTACTATTGCTGCATTGTGTGGGCATCTAAAGTTTAACCAGACAGTACCCTCTTAAGGGGAATTTGATTGTTTCTAGCCTTGTGCTAATCCAAATAATCCTAGAGTGCATAGCACAGCCTTTGGCTAGAATATCTCTGAGTTAGTATCTGAGATGTTAGATTGCTAAAAAAAAGTACATACATTTTTTGGCTATTTTATTATTTGATGTCAACTTGTCTTCACAGAAGTTGTAAAATTTTAACTTTCCCATGACAATATAATGTGGTCCATGAGACATGATTCTCTGATCCGTGTTTGTGAACATCAGCTCTAAAATGTAGGTCAGTACACCTTTCCTATAAAGAGACAAATAGTTCATATTTGGGCATTGGCTGATGACATAGCCTATTGCAACTAATTAACATTGCTATTCAAGTGCAAAACTAGCCATAGATGCCTTGTAAATGAATGAGTGTAACTATGCTTCAATAATGTTTTACTTATTAAAATGAGGTAAGCTGGATTTGATGCCCCAACTAGAATATTGACCTCTTCTCTAAAATACATATTTTATTTTTATTTTTCAAAATGTATCTTTACTGTTGAAGGTATTACAAATGTCTCCTTTGTTTTCGTGTTTTTTCCTGTTGACTTCTTCCACTCCCTCCCATAAAATACACATTTTAAAAAGAATTTTAAAGTAAAATATCTATGGACATTCCTTTCCTGCAAAGTAGAATTTTGTTGAACAAGAAAACAAAGCCACAAGCATTTGTTTTAATGGTGTAATTTCCATTCAGTAAAGAACAAACTTGAATACATTTCATAGCCTCTCAGAAAAGTGAGATGCTTAACACCTCCAGAATCTGAGCTGTGTCTTCTATTCTCTGTAATTGCAGCTTAGTTGATTAACTATTTGAAGCATGCTTATGTAAATACCTCAAATCCAAGCTGAAGAACTTTTGCTATCTATTGTCCATAGAACATATAACTATTACTAGAAAATCAGTAATCCCATGGCTTGGAATCCTGACATCCTAATTTATAGGTTTTTTTTTATGTTAGAGAAAATGGAAATTCCTGATGAGCTATTATTAAACATTAAGTTTATCTGGTTCTGGCTCCAGTTCTTCACAGGAACTGTTTTGACTTTATCAGAATACGAGGGGCCCAGTGTGCACTCAGGAGATCCCTCAGCCCGACCTGTGCCCTCTTGCAGTCTGGGACCCCTCTTGGGATGTCCACCTGCTGGCGTGCCTGGTCAGCCTGGGTGAGGGGCTGATGGCTGTTTGTAGGCTGGCCAAGCCCCCCAGTGGGAGACCCTCAACCCAATGGGGTGTGGCCAGCCTGGGTGTGGGCCTGAGGGCTGTTTTCAGGCTTTCAGGCTGCCCACAGCTCCCATTGACCCAATGTCCCAGCAAGGCTGGCTAGAATCATGTTTCTGGGGTTTGTTTATCTTCTATAATTGATACACTGTTCCTTTAAGCCGAGGCCTAGGCAGGTAACGAAGCCTCCTGTCTGCTTCAGCTCATGGCTTCTAAAATTGAAAGAATGTTGCCTTAGGAGACTCTAGGCAGGCAGTTTCCTCCATCGCTCCAAGGCTTCTATAATTGAGACAATGTTGCAAATATGTTGTTGCCTGGAACTGGGAGAAGCCCAGCCGGCAAATAGTTTTACTCCTGCTGCAATGGAAGCTGCCTGTTAACTCTAGTAGCTCCATGACTGCCAGCCTTCATCTTGGCTGGGTTAATTTGCATGCAGTTGCTCTGATTAGCTGGTGGGTGTGGCTTAGGCATCCCAAAGAAATGGTCAATTTCAATTTCAATATTACACTTAAATTAGATTAGATATTCAAAGATGGGCAAGGAGCTAAATGACATGGCAGTCTATTTTGTGGTAACTGTTAAGATGTAATAACCCTGATATCAGTTTACTCATAATTTTTACCCATATAGAGACCAATGTCTGGATTTCACACAATACATACTGTTCTTCCTTCTGGCAGTACTTTAAATATAGTAATTTGAACTGATTGAAATCATAAATTACAATGTTTTTCTGACATTTACTAGAGCTTTCTATATTCTCAACTCTGTTAGTTGAATTAAATATTACATGAGACCATATGTTGTTTTCCTAAATTGTTTATTTCAGCCAGATTGGCATCACTGTCCTTAAACACTGTACACATATTTGTAAATTCAAGCTTTGGAACATATCTCACTACCAAGAAAATGTTTCCCATCCCAGTTCTAACTTCCACCCTTTTCTCCTCATCTTTTGTTGAGAACTAATCTTATTTCAGGGGTTGTGCTTAGCACCAGAAACTCAATAAGTAAAGAAAACTGTCTGTTCTAAAAAAAAAAAAAAAAAAAAAAAAAAAAAAAAAAAAAAAAAAAAAAAAAAAAAAAAAAAAAAAAAAGCATGAGGAGTTAGAGACTCATACAAGTTCATTGTGACATGGTAAATATTAACAGATATGTGTGCAAGAAGCATGTGAAAGACTATGGAAGTCCTAGAGTGAATGTCATGATGATGATTGGTCTTGAAGAATAAGTATAAATTTACTGAAATGTTGCATGAACAAAGTCATGTGGAATGAAAGAAGAACATAATATGAATATGGAATTTCAAGATTTCCCAATTCTGGGTTAAAAATTGGATTCAAATTTCTCTTTTACTCTCTATCATCTTTTATTTGGATAAATCACTTAACTACTCTAATATTTTTGAGACACCCATATGTGATTGTGTGTGTATGTGTGTGTGCCTTTATGTTATCATATAAAAGTGCTATTGCACAATCAAATAGATTGAACTCAAATACACATCATAATTAAACTACGGACCCAGTGCACAAAAATTTGTGCACTCAGGAGGTCCCCCAGTCCGGCCTGTGCACTCTCACAGTCTGGGACCCCTCTGGGGATGTCCACCTGCTGGCGTGCCTGGTCAGCCTGGGTGAGGGGCTGATGGCTGTCTCCAGGCTGGTCAAGCCCCCCAGTGTGAATCCTCACCCCATTGGGGTGTAGCCAGCCTTGGTGATGGACTGAGGGCTGTTTTTAGGCTGCCCAGAGTCCCTTCAGGTTTTGGGTCCCTACTGGGGTGCCTGGTCAGCCTGGGTGAGGGGCTGATGGCTATTTGCAGGCTGGCCAAGCCCCCCAGTGGGATCCCTCACCCCATTGGGGTGTGGGCCAGCCTGGGTGTGGGCCTGAGGGCTGTTTTAAGGCTTTCAGGCTGCCCACAGCTCCCATTGATTCAACATTCCAGCAAGGCTGGCTGGAACCAGGTTTATTTATCTTCCATAATTGATACACTGTTCCTTTAAGCTGAGGCCTGGGCAGGTAAGGAAGCCTCCTGTTGGCTTCAACTCTGTGGCTTCTATAATTGAAAGAATGTTGCCTTAGTAGACTCTAAGCAGGTAGTTTCCTTCATTGCTGGTGCAACGGAAGCCTGCTGTTTGCTTCAGCTCTGAGGCTTCTATAATGGAAACAATGTTGCAACAATGTTGCCTGGAGCACAGAGAGGCCCAGCCAGCCAGCAGACAGTTTACTCCTGTTGCAATGGATGCCTCTGTTTACTCCAGCTCCGTGACTGCCAGCCTCTATCTTGGCTGGGTTAATTTGCATACAGCTGCTCTGATTGGCTGGTGGGTGTGGTTTAAGTGTCCCGTAGAAATGGTCAATTTCAATATTACTCTTTTATTAGATTAGATGATTGAAAGACAAAGGAGGAGAGAATATTGAAAGCAGAAAGCTACAATGACTTATTACTCCCTTAATACATTAAAAACATACACAGATACTTGTCTAAAAGTTGATTTTGAAAATTTAGATTTTGTTTTCCACATAATTTAAGAAAATAATGCATTAAAAAAGTTATTAGTTTATGTTTGGACACCTAATGTATAAACATGTAGTTATGTAACATCTAAAATTATGAAAAGGAGGAGAACAGAGTTATGATGGAGCACTTTTTGTATCTTGCTGATGTTACGCTGGTATAAATTCTAATTTGAGCTGTAATTTTAGCATGTTAAATATAATCTTTATGCTAACCACAAAGAACATAATTATTGAATATGTACAAAAGGAAATGAGAAGGGAATTAAAAATTAACTATGAAAATCAACTAAAGACAAAAACTGGTAAGAAATGAAGGACACATAATAGAAAGCATGTAAAAAGCAAATAGCAAGTTTATTGATGTAATCTCTCTTTATCAGTAGTTACTTTAAATGTAAATGTATTAAACCTTCTAATAAAACATCAGAGAGTGGAAGAATGGATTTAAAAAATGATAGAGCCAATGTTGATTATAAGAAATCATAGTTTCAAGGACATGAAAAGGTTAAAAGTGAAAGGATGTAAAAAGATAGTCCATGCAAGTAGTAACCAAAAAAAAGCAGAAGTGGTTATACTAATGTTAAACAAAGTAGACTTTAATTTAAAAAGTGTATGAGTGCCCTGACCAGTTTGGCACAGTGGATAGAGCGTCGGCCTGTGGACTGAAGGGCCCCAGTTTCGATTCTGGTCAGGGACATGTACCTTGGTTGCGGGCACATTCCCAGGAGGGGGTATTCAGGAGGCAGCTGATTGATGTTTCTCTCTCATCAATGTTTCTAACTCTCTATCCCTCCCTCTTCCTATCTGTAAAAAATCAATAAAATATATTTTAAAAAAGTTTATGCATGACACAGGGACATTGGAAATTAATAAATTAATTCAGGAAAAATATAAAACAATGAAAAGCATTAATTCACCTGATTACAGACTATCAAAATATTTGAAGCAAAATTTGGAAGAATTGAAGGGAAAGATAGACATTACTAAAAAAAAAAAAACAATTGAAGATTTCAATATTTTATTCTCAATAACAGAACAACCATACAGAAGATTAATGAAGAAGTCAAGGACTGAAAAATACAATATATCCACTAATATTAATAGATATATACTTAATACTCAATAACAGTAGAATACCCATTCTTCTCAAATGCACATGGGATATATTATAGGATAGACCATCTATTAGGTTACATACTAAATCTTCATAGATTTAAATATAATTCAAAGCATCTTTTCTCACCACAATAAAATTATTAACTGAAGGAAAACAGGAAAATTCAGAAAATTGGGGAAATTAAACTCTTAAACAACCAATGGATCAAAGAAGAAATTTTGAAATTAGAAAATACTTACAGAGAAATAAAAATGAAAACACAACATACAAATTTACAGGACACAGAGAAGGAAATGCTAAGGGGTAGTTTTATAGATATAAATACTTACATGAAAAAACAAAAAAGCTATTAAGTGAATAACCTATCTTTACAGCTTAGAGAAACCTATCTTAACAACCTAGAGAACTACAAAAAGAACAAACTAAATTCAAAGCTAGCAGAAGTAAAGACATAATGATTAGAGAAGGAATGATTGGAATAGATAATAACAAATAATAGAAAAACTCAATAATAAAATTAAAATGTAGTTCTCCAAATAGTTCAAGAAAATTTTCAGCTAAATTGACGAAAAAAGAGAGAAAGAAGATTTAAATTACTAAAACAAAAAATGAAAGTGGGAACTGATGCTACATAAATAAATGGCAATATAAGAGACTATATGAACAGTTCTAAACCAGTAAATTGAATAACCTAGATGAAATGGTCACATTCTTAGAAACATTAAACCTATCAAATGCTCTAATCAAAAAACACGGTGGCTGAATCAAGATCCTTACGTCTCTCTCTCTATATATAAAAGCCTAAGTGAATATCAGACCATTCGACCATCCAAGCAGTAGCTATGACACAAAATGACCATTAGGGGGTGGATACTCTGACCAGTAGCTATAACATGCACTGACCACCAGGGGGCAGATGCTCAATGCAGGCGCTGCCAAGCTGTGGTGACTAAGCAGCTGCGATTCTCAGATGACGCGCCTGGAACCAGAGAGGAGGGAGCCCAGTTCCAGGGTGCGTCACCTGAGAACTGCCCTCTTGCAATCCAGGACCCCTTGGGGCATATCAGAGAGCTGTTTTTGGCCTGATCCCCGCAGACCATGCCAAGGAACCCCACTGGTGCATGAATCCGTGCATCTGGCCTCTAGTATTAGCTATAAGAGCCTCACTTCAAATATCTATGCAGATTAAAAAAGTAAAGTGAAGGAGAAAGAGATTTCACAAAAATTAAAATAAAACAAAAGAAAACAAAAACAAACACCTGAGGTAGCAATACTTATATCAGACAAAATAAACTTTTAAAATCAAGGCTATAACAAGAGACAAAAGGACCCAGGAATTCCACTTTAGGTATTTTTCTGAGAAAAGCTGAACACTAAGTTGAAAAGACATATGTGTGCACATGTTCATTGTAGCATAATTTACAATAGCCAAGATATGAAAGCAACCTAAGTGTCCATCAACAGATGAATGGATAAAGAATATATACAATGGAATATATACACTGGAATATGACTCAGCCATAAAAAAAAAATAATAAAACTTTGCCATTTGCAACAACATAGGTGGACCTAGAGGGTTTTTTATTGAGTAAATAAGTCAGAGGGGAAAAGACAAGTGCCAAATGATTTCACTTATATGTAGAATCTAAAATACAAAATAAACAAAGAAGCAGAACAGAAACAGACTCATAGTTACAGAGAAGATTTTGATTGTCCCTAGGCAGGAAGTCTTTTGGGGGAATAGGTGAAAATGGTGACGGGATTAAGAAGTAAAAATTGGTAGTTACAGAATAATCATGGGGATGTGAAGTACCGTATACAGAATATAGTACAATCAATAATATAGTAGTAACTATGATATTATGGACCATAGTAACTATGGATACTAGATTTATTGGGGCAATCACTTTGTAATTATATAAATGTCTAATCATGGGGTTGTACCCCTGAAACTACTATAATATTGTATGTTAACAACAATAAGAAATAAATATTTTTTTGTTAATCCTCACCAGAAGATATATTATTTCCATTGTATTTCAGAAAGAATAGAAGGTAGAGGAAGAGAAAGAAAGAGAGAAACATCAATGTAATAGAGACACATTGATTGGTTGCCTCCCACACATCAGCCTCCAACAGAGGTACATGCCCTTGACAAAAATCAAACCCAGGATCCTTCAGTCCACAGGCTAATGCTCTATCCACTGAGCCAAACTGATATTCATTAAAAGCCAGACAAAGGGCTTGAATAGATATTTCTTCAAGGTATATATATAAAAACCTAGAGGCCTAGTGCACAAAATTTGTGCACAGGGAAGATCCCTAGACCTGGCTGGCGATCAAGGCCAATTGG
>PVJC01016091.1:0-34168 GCA_004026665.1 Murina feae
TATATATATATTTTAAAAAATAGAAAGTTAAAGGGTAGCTAATTCATACCAATATAAGGAATCTATAATAATAAAAATATAATATGCAAATCGACCAAACGGCCAAACAGCAGAACAACTGTCAGGACAATCTACTGGACGACTTTCTGGACAAAGTCCTGGCTTCGAGGGCAGAGGCAGCTGGGGCTGTGAAGGCCTACTCTTGCACAAATTTCGTGCATCGGGCCTCTAGTAATTTTATAATGATCGAAATAGTTTGCTAATGGAAAAGTCTGAGTCTGGATATAGAGAGCTCTTTGTCACTAAAAGCATTCATACTTATGATGGGAAAGAATTCCTAGAAATTGGTCTTGGGTGTGCAGATTCAAATGGACGGAGGCCAGACAGTACACAGTATCAACTTGGGCTCACAAAAAATAAAGAATCTGAACCAACTGAGAAGAAAATAAATTGTATAAAGGATTCATTTATATATTGTATTAATTCTGCAGTTATAACTTGTTTACACATAAAGGACAATTTTAGGCTGCTACAAGACCTTCTTCTGGTGCCCTTGCCTACTGGTGGCAAGACAGTGGCCCTCATTAGGTTGTTAAAAATGTGCAAAAACATCTAAAATTGAGGATCTGAGGTCATTATTTTTCCTTCAAACCCTCATATCCAACAGTTGTATGAATCTCTGATAAAATTCCAGGATCCTGAGAAGCAATTTTCTGGTTTTCATCAAATTATACCCTGTAATCACTGGTGTGGATCTAAGAACCCAAAATACCCATCAGCTGTGACCCTTGAGTGTCTGGAGTCATTACTGGATCTTGTTTCCCCATCTGCAATTTGGGAAATTTGGCTTTAGCAGAGGAAAGCAACCAAAGTCCTAAAAGTTAGCTATGTTGCTGAATGAGCCAGTGCTCTTGTCTGGGCACAGAGCAGCTGTGGGAAGATGAAGCATCATGTCCTTATGTCCCAAAGATGCCCTGCATTGCCATGGCTCGCTTGCTCCTATTGTCAGATACCACTCTGGTGACTTCTCCCCACTTTGTCCATGTAATTTTCAGGTGATTAGAAAGGACCTTACATGACCCCACTCCCCAGTTGATTGGTTTACAAATGATGAGCTGATACAAATGAGGTGCATCATAATAAACTGGGCCAATAACTTCATTCCGCAGGCTGATTAGACGTGGGATGAGACTGAAATTATACTACTAAGAATTACTCAGGGGCTGTGTTTTCCACCATATTAAATAAATAAATAAATAAATAAATAAATAAATAAATAAATAAATAAAAAACACAACCCCTGTCATTCAGAGAAAGTAAGATGTATAAAACTTCCCTGCACAGAGAAGACACAAAACTCAGAGCTCCAAAAACACCAAGACCCCTCTAATAGTCACCCCCGTGGCCTAGCGCACACTTCCTGTAATGGGTTGATAAGTTTGTGAGATTATTTCAGCATTCTCTCTAGGAACCTTTGTTTTTTTGTGTTTTTTTTTCACGTAAGCTCCCTATTTTTACTATCTATTTAACAAAGTCCTAATAAACACGTATCATCTTCCTCAGAATTTCTTTGTTCAACATAATGTATTAATAAATAAAACAAGCAACCAAAAATATGATTTGGTTCTCTTTTTATTCTTATCTTTTTCATGGAGAACTCAAACCAAAAAGAAAAAAAAAGTAATATCCCTGGTAACTAAATGATATGCTGCAATTAGGTCATTTTATTGCAAACATTCTACTAAGTGGTACATTTGGCGAGTCCTTACTCCCTTCCCTGTGAAGCAACTGGCTGTCCTCCAGTCACCTACACAGATGACTCTTTCGGGGCTGGGAGACTAACTTCTCTGAGGTCACCACCACCTGTATGAGTCAGAGTCCTTGGCTGGGCACCTCAGGGATAAGACAAAAGTTATTAACAAAGGAATCCAGGACCTCTTGTCCTGATGTTCCTTGCACCATGTGGGCAAGTGCCACTTAGTGAAACCTGGGCAGATGTTGGGGAAACAGATGGCAAACTCAGGGGAAGAGTAGTGTCCTGGAGAGAGCAAGGACTTCAAAGCAAAGAGACTAAAGTTCAGATTTTAACTCTGCCACACTCTCCTGGGCCGATGATTTAGTGTGTTGGAGCCTCAGTGACTATAACTGTTAAGTGCAGTGATTAAGTGAATAATACAGAAAGCACCTTGATTATTCAGGTGAAATGCCTTCTATACAGTAAGGATGTGATTACACCGGTGCTTCTGTCCTCATTGGATCCCTTGTTGACTTCCTCTGGGACAGGCTAACTAGAAAATGAGAATATGTGGGGAGGAGGACAGAGAAGAAGAAGAAGAAGGTTATAAAAACTCATTTGATCATTAGCCTCAAGTAATCTGGCTCAATGCCAAGGCAAGGATAATTATATTTCAAATGCATATATGCTTCCATGTATGCTAGTACCCTTTACCTTTCTGCTTCTAAGATAACTTTCCTTGGGGTGTTTTAAGACTGGATCAGAGCTTTCCTGCAAGACTTTTATCACTCAAACTAGAGACCCATCCTCAAACCTCTTTGTGGTCAAGAGCCGACAATTCAGTACCTGCTCCCAATTATCCATTTAATGACAGAATTGTACACCAGAGGGGAACGATTAAGGATAATAATTATCAGTCATGTTTACTTAAACTTACTATATGCCAATCACTTTCCAAGCCACTTCCATCAATATTATATTTTAAAAAGAAACTTCCTAAGAAAAATACCTGGGGATTTCACCTGACATTTGTTAGAAACAGCAGGTACAAGATACATGTAGGAAGGTTTTTAAAGGTCAGCAGGAATTATGACAGGCATAAGAAATAAAAAGTTGAATAAAGCAGTGTTTCTGATGTCAAGAGGCCCAAAATAAAGAGGAGAGAAATGTAAAAGCAGGATCATAAAATAATAATAGAAGTTGATGTTTATTAGGCAAGTGCATATCATTATCTGTTTGGAATGTTTTTTTTTTTTTATATTTCCCTATTTTATAGAAGAATAAATTTAGACGTAGTGAGTATATTATACACATTAACGGACCCTTTTTGAATCATATAGGCATAAGTAATACCATTTAAAGATAAAAAGATTAGACATATCACTACAATGGTAGACATAGGTAAAGCATTCAGGGTTTAAATATCCTGTTGTTCTATGTTATTCCTGTCGGCTGGGCACTTAGTTCTTCACCCCGTTAGTTCCTTTAACAAATTACATGTTGAATTCCCACTGTTATCTGAGAGGACTAAGATGAATAAAACGCTGCCTAGCCCAGCCTGCATGGCTCAGTGGTTGACAGTTTGATTCCATCTGGGTACATGCATGGATTGCAGGCTTGATCCCAGGGTGGGGCATGCAGGAGGCCG
Organism: Murina feae; assembly: GCA_004026665.1. Taxonomy (NCBI): domain Eukaryota; kingdom Metazoa; phylum Chordata; class Mammalia; order Chiroptera; family Vespertilionidae; genus Murina; species Murina feae. Next base: position 3,384 of record PVJC01016091.1, read on the forward strand.
CTGATGAATGGCTCTTTCTCATCATTGATGTCTCTCTCTCTCTCTCTCTCTCTCTCTCTCTCTCTCTCTCTCTCTCGCTCTCTCTCTCTCTCTCTCTCAATTAAAATATTTAAAAACAAAACAAAACAAACAATAAAACCCTGACCAAGTTTCTGAAGAGCTTACCCAGGAATTCTCATGGAACAATCAAATTAATGGAATAAGGAGATTTAGAAAGGTGGGAGAAATTACACTAGAGGAAAAAAATAAAGGAAGAAAAGACAGAAATCCACACCAATATCCTAAACTATGTTAGGGCTCACATCTCTCAAAAATGTTACTTTTATTTTCCCAGAAAACTGGCTTCCTGGGCTTGGTTTCTTTATGGGTAAAACTATGTGATATAGTTCTGAATTTACTTCCTGTGTTGGAAAAATATCTTAGAATGCATTATTTATTTTGTGCTGTTCCTCTGTAATTGCTCTGTTATTGGCCAGGGTTATTGGCAGAGCTGCTAGACCTGTGGGGAAGGGGACACACTGTCAACTAGTTTGGAGCGGCAACTCCAGGAAGGCTGAAAGGCGCTGAGACTGGGGAGGTTTTCCCAGGCACATGTGGAGCGCTACCGATGAGAGGTAGCCAGGGATGAGATCTTAAAGCAATCAGTAGGTATAGGCCAAATAAGAACAGTTTTAAAATATCATAAATTGGATTATAAATAATAAATAATAAGAATGGATAGCTCATTTTTGCAATGTGAGGAAATCTGAGAACTAGCTATGTTGCCTATGAAATAGATTTTTTTCTTCTCTCAAAGAGTGAACTGCTTATAGTCAGTAGCAGAATTAGCTGAGCTGTCACTTAAAATGCAGGTTTATAGGATGGAGGTGAAGAAATTACAATAGATGATATCCATGTGAGGGAAATGTTAAGGAGATTAGGGTAGTCCCAATAGCTATTTATTTTGTTTAATGTTGTATTCCAATTTCTTGCAAAATGTCTAGCACATTATGGAGGAAGGAAAGGAAAAGAAAAGGAGGGAGGGAGGCAGAGAGGGAGGGAAGAAAGAAGGAAGGGAAAGAAAGAAGAAAAGTAGTAAAGGGAAGAGGGAAGGCTATGGAGAATAAAAAATAGAGGCATGAGAGAAGCTTCCAAAATACCAAGGAGACATTATTTTTTTGTCATTTTTTTCTTTTCATATTTCAACCTAGGTTCAACTTTTCAATTTGTCACTTGTGAGGGGAGTGTGTGTGTGTGTGTGTGTGTGTGTGTGTGTTGAGGAGAATCTGAGGAGTTCCCTCTGTGGTAATAAAAAGGAAGAGTAGGTGATTCCCTAGCCCATTGCAGGTTGCCAGTGTTTTAATTTTTTTTTTTTTTTTTGATGCTGATAGTGAGAATCCTTTGGACCTATCCATTCAAGAGCTCAGTCCCCAGAATGTCTGTGCCAAAGATCAAACAGCCTCTATATTCTCTTTTTTTCTAATTAGTCATCCTATTGATTACTTGGGTGATTTTAACAATTATTGCTATATTCTAAGCATTAAATGACAAAGGCCCTAGTAGATTATTTGGTGATAGCAGGTATGCTCTAGATAAATGTTACATGTTTACATGAAAAGCGAATGATTTAAGGATCACTGCTATATCACAATAACTCGATATGCACTCTGTTTATTTTTATCTATCACCATCTTGTGAACCAGTCATTTCTGCCTGAAATTCTATGAGTTGCAAAGACTGTCATGGGGCGGGGGGGGGGGGGGATGCTGGTGGATTCAAATCCAGAAGACAAGATAGTTGTACTAATGAAAGAAATAACTTTATTGGGACAGGGAATAATGGATGATAGGAAGGAATGAAAATATGCTTATGGGTATTAAAATGAAATAGAAAAATGGAGGGATAATAAAAATAAAACCAAGGGAAGTCTTACCTGCCAGACACTGAAGGTAACAGGTTGTTTTTTTTTTCTTTAGTTTCTGTTTGTTTTCTCTCTTTTCAGGCAATTGTGATAGATTTGGTTGTGCTTTGTGCTGTACAGTCCACTCTCTTATGATACTCACTATGCTTTACTACCATTTTATTTTTATTTATATTTTGGCTAAGCATTTATTGAGTTCATACTTAGAGCAACTTTATGTTTTGTGCCATCTTGCAAACCCTTCTGTTTTCACAGGGATATAGCGTAGTCGTCCTTGTAATTAGGGTATAGTTAAATTTCCAATTTTATTTTGAAGTTGTCATCTAGGTTCTGTGTAGTCTTGGCAACCATATCATTGATGACTCATGCTGTGCATTGGGAAGTAAAATGGTGCCAGAAGTCCACAGACATCTTCATACTAAGAAGGGCTCCCAAAATCATTACAATTGTGTGCACCAAATAATACCTACTATCCGTGAGCAAGGTTTAAACCAAAAATAAGTTTAAGCCCCTTCCAGTTAGCACAGTGGTGCTGGATAGCTTCTTGTGATTTTTTTCCTGAAAACTGGGACTTTCTTATTTTGGCCTGAAGCATATATAAATAAATGAATGAAAGGAGAAAATTAAAAGTAAAAAACTGTAAGATAAAAAATCTACATATTGCAAATTGCTAGTTAAGAGAAATGTGCTTTAATGGTGATTGGGAGAGAATTGAGATGTCCCAATACTTAAAATGTAGTGGCATTTGCAGAATTCTATTCTTATGAATTGACCTTCAACATTATTTTATCGATTTAGTTTTGGGCCAAGCTTTTATTAACTCATTTATTCAATATAGATTCATACATCCCATATCTTACTTGACATCTCTAAATGTGTACACAAAAGAAGGCTTACTATGGCTAGTCTGGGTCTTGTGAGATTTGAAGACGCACATGAGTGGTTGGGGACTTGACTCTGGTTCCTGTGGTGTGCCCCAGACTCTGACAGGAGAAAGATTTTCATATACATTTTACTAATTTTCTTTTATCTTTGACACTTCTATTATAGAGAAAGGGCAAATAGCAATATTAAAATATTTCCTCTAATTAATTCCCTTTTAATGAGCACAATTTTTGTGCACCGGGTCACTAGTTCCATATAAAGCCCTAAATTAGGTGTTGGGCATTCAATGCTGAGCAAATGAGACACGATCTCTTTCTCTGTGAGGCTGGCTTTTTCTGTGAGGCAGAGGAAAACTTAAATTGTTTAAATATTCATACAAATAGATAAGTATCAATCAATACGTGGAAATATTGGCAGCATATAAGTAGGCGAATTAGGAAGAGCTTTCTCTAGGGAATAGTAGTGGAGAATAAGTTAACTACACTAAATACTGGGCATAGGAGAAGGTTGATCAGTGTCCCAGGTAGCCAGGTAGAGATAAGGGCACTTATATAAACCATGAAGCAGAAGAAATGATGGTCCAATTGAAAGGGAGGATGGAAAGAGGAGTTCTAGATGAGAGCGGAGAGGTGGCTAGGGCAACTGTGAACTGGAAAGAAAAAGTTATGCTTTCCTTGAAAGCAATACAGAAATGGAGATTACTGGTTCTTGGGACTCAAAGTGATAAAGCACTTGGAGGAATATAATAAAGTGGGATAATACATGTGTGCAGAGTATATGGTGGCCACAGTGTTATCAAAATGGTAGGAGCGAAGTACATGCAGGATTTTCAGGTAAGATTTAAGAGAGATGATTCCTAAGCAAGGTCCCAATGGACATAGAGAAATTCACTTGAAAGAACAAGAGTGAGGAAGAGGAGGTGCTGTAGGTGAGTAAAAGTTTTCATGAAAGCAAAGCCTTGTGTCCTGGCTACTGGGTGTAGATTGGAATCAGTGAGGAATAAAGAACCAAAGGCGCCCAGAGGATCATGCAGGGCTTAGTGTGAATTGATAAAGAATTTGGATTTCACCCAGGTCAATGATTCTCAATTTTTTTTTCTGTTCAAGTATTCTTAATACAAGGTAAGTTAGAATACTTGCTCTCAGGGGACTAGGAATATAGCCCCAAAGCTACCAATATGGGCATATGTTTTTCAAAATGTCCTATTTCAGCTTAAAAATGTGTATGACTGCTGTATTGCAACCATGCTTAGTTGGTTTGGTTTTATTATCAAAGATATAGTGTCTGTGTACTTGGGGAAAAAATAGTCACATGCTTATTCTATGCTACTGCATAGCCCTTGCAGCCCCCTTCATACTCCTAGTGTTTAGATCCTCAGTTGACAAACAGCTATTGAAATCTTTAAAATGTAAGAGTGGCATAGTCAGATTTGTATTTTTAAAATATCCCTCTGGCTGAGAATGTGGAGGATGGATTAGAGGGGAGAGGTAAATAGGAAGTCAGTAAATACTTGATAAATTGCTCTAACTCTCACCAAAGCCAAGTTTACACAATCATACATAATCACATTTGTATGGCTTATCCGGATTCAAACACTTCCTCTTGAGGAATAAACACAGGGCTTTGACCTCAGTCATCGAGAATCACAGTCTGTGCTCATCAATTGCACCACAGACTCACGTCCACTCTACTACCTAAGGTTGCATGAAAAATGATCAACCACAGCTTTGGCCTAGTAAACAAGAGCTTATCACAGCTAGAGTAAAAGTTATTCAATTAAGTCATTTCTTTAGCATTCATTTGGGAATGGATTTATGAAATTATTTTGAAGATGGAGAAAATTTTTCAAACAAGCAAGAATTTTCCCAGTAAGGAAGATTTCCACTAGCCAAAGACTAACACTCTGATAGGCTTAGGGATGGCTTTCAGAGGGAAAAATTAGCTCAAGAAAAATTGAATTATGTCTCCTCTGATCTTATTGTCATCAGCCAAAAAGCAAAACAATCAAACAAAAAATACCCCTCAGCACTTAAAGCTTCTTGCACCCCTGGAATATTTCTTTTCTCCAAAATACTTTCCTTGATAATTATTAGAGAAAAACACTCAGTTGGCTCTGAAGTGAGTTCCTGTTTAAAGAATGCTTTCTGCAAACCACCTGGAGTTGAAAGAAGATAATCTTTTCCAGTTGGGGAGGAAGCACAGGGAAGCCCACACCGAGGAGAGGAGGGGCTGAGATTAGGTGAGTTGGACCTGGGGAGAGTTAGAAATATGCAGAAATAGTGAGGCTATTGTGGTCTAGCTGACAGGGCAGGCAGCATCAGCAACTCTGTGTGTCTTCCCTGGGCATTTTATGAAATATTGAAAAAAGAAGAGGGAACTTGGATAGAGAAAGAGTAAGGAGACAAGGCTTTCTTACAGCATCTTAGAACCTCACCTTTCCCCTTTTTCTCTATTGCACTGCCTACTTAAAACTTTGAGTGTGTTTGCTCTTACATAAAATATACATTATATTCCCTTCTTTCCAGGAATGTTATAAGGTGTTCCAAGAGAAGGTGCCTAGTGTACAAAAACTTTTATGTGACTAAGATGGTCTTAACCTTCTCCTCAGATTGACTAAACTTTAGACATACTTCTTTCTGACTCTAGGCTCCTGACCTCTTTTTAATTAGAGCATTTGCTTTGGAAAATTTCCAGTTGTAAATTCTCTCTCTCCCTCTTTAAGATGCAAATCTCATCCCAGGCTCTTGCCAGTTTATAACCCAGGGATGTCATCCTCAAGGTCCTGGGCATGTTTCTTTGAAATGTAATCATTAAGAAAGACAGAACATCTATCTCCTAGTATCTATGGGAGTAAAGGAGGCTAATTTATATAATTGTAATTAGGAAACACAGATGTCTAAACCCACTGGCCAACTTCTCCTCCAGTATCCTCCAGTATTTTCCACTCAATCATCCTAGATCTAGAAACCCTCCAACTTTAGTTTCTGCAGAACTGAGTTCAGTCTCCCTTCCCTATTGCAATACTATCTATGGGAGGGAAGGGGCCTAATTTCTACAGTTGTAATTAGGAAACATAGATGTCTAAACCCATTGACCAACACCCCCTTCAATATCCTTTAATATTTTTTCCACTCAATCATCCTTGACCTAGAAACCCTTTAAATTGAGTTGCAGCAGAACTGAGTTCAGTCCCCCATCTCTATTTCAATAGTCTTCCTTATCTGTGTCTGGTGCAAGTCTTCTTCGACAAATACATACTCATTCACTCTATTTCAAAGATGTTCACAGTTGTATGCAACCTTTCCCTTAATATTGCTAGTTGAGAGTTCAATGAATTTGTACTCATTCTTCAAATATGTACCAAGTTACAGGCAATATTAAAGTAAAGGTATTAATTAGAATCAGACACAGTGCTAGTGAAAGCAAAGTGGAATATTAAAGACATTTGGGCAAGTAGGCAGGCAGCAATTTATGGGCAGTGTTTTCTATTGTTCACCTATGAGTTCTTTCAGTTATGGCGAATATAAAGTAACTGACTTAATATGCCCTAATAAAAAAGAAAAGTATGAATAAACATTTTTATTAATATTTGTGTGCATGGAAGTTTGATGAATATAGGTGGGATGACTAATATTTTAGGAGATACAAAAGAAACAAATGGGACATAACACTACTTATTGACAGTTACCATAGGATGTTTCATCCAATAACTTAGGGTGGCAGAGAAGGTGGAAGACAAAGATGTTTCCCTGAGTCTAATAAAAACAGAGTTATAGATAACTAGTTTCTGTGAAATTTAGTGTTTTTTATTATTATTTACTGAGATAAGGAAACTGGGGAAAGAGTGAATTGGGGAGAATGGGAAATCATATCTTCAGTGTTCATCAGAGCTAGGCAGTCCTTACATTTGTTTTGAGGTCAGTGAAGATACCCCAAATATGGATACAGATATCCATTTACAGGTAGTAGTTAAAGTCATCATACTGTATGACATCACCTTGACACTGAACCCTACAGAGTGAGTAGAGGGAGAGAGGAGAAGAGTTGTTATTTTCAGGTTGGTTAGATGACAGAAATCAGCAAAAGATGTGGAGGCCCCTGGCAAGGGAAGAGGAGAACCAAGAGAAAGTGCCTATTGGAGGGTAACTGAAGAAGGAGAGCTGATCAACAAGGTCAAATAAACATAATATGTCCAATAAGGGGAGAAGCACGACTTCATCACTGGGCTTAGCAACACTGAGGCTATTGAGGTCTTTGGCAAGAACATTGTTTATGGATGTGGGTGGAGGGAGAGACAACCGTTCAATTGGAGTAAGTGCAAGAGAAAATAGAAGGATAATAGTGTTGCTGTAGAATATAGAAATGGGTTGACAGTTATAAGGTAACTAAAGGCTCAGTGCACAAAAATTTGTGCACTCAGGGGGGTCCCTCAGCCTGGCCTGTGCACTCTCGCAGTCTGGGACCCCTCAAGGGGACATCCACCTGTTGGCTTAGACCGACTCGCCGGGGGATCAAGCGTAAGCTGGCAGTCAGACATCCCTCTGGCAGCCTGGGAGCCCTCAGGGGATGTCCACTTGCCAGCGGGGAGCAGGCGTAAGTTGTAGTCAGACAACCATAGAGCTGCTGAGAAGGCAGGAGAGACTTCCACCACCACTACTGTACTGGCAGCCATCAGCCTGGCTTGTGGCTGAGCAGAGCTCCCCCTGTGGAAGCATACTGACCACCAGGGGGCAGCTCCTGCATTGAGCATCTGCCCCCTGGTAATAAGTGTGTGTCATAATGACCAGTCATTCCCAGTCCTTCTGCTGTTAGTGTCAATTTGCATATTACCCTTTTATTATATAGGATATATTCAAGGTAGATTTGGATGAGAAAAATAATACCACGTCTGTAGGCCAAGAGCTGAGATTCCTTGTAGAGAAAGATTGATGAGGCAGTAGAGAAAAAATCTATTACTTAGGTGATGTGGTTGAGTAGGCCTGTAGGGTATAGGAAGTAATACATGGCATTAGCTAGGAGCCTAGATAATTCATCCAAAGCAATAGGAGGGAATATAAGTATGGGGATACAGACACAAGTGTTAAGATAGATGTAATAATTGAAGTTTACAGATCCTAATTTTCTGACTGCTCCTATTTTCTCAGTGAATAAGGATGTAGTATCCTCAGCTACAAGTAGGGTCAGAGAAAAAACGTTTAAGGTCTGAGGAAAGAGGAGTGAGTGTGAAATAAGAGATGGAAGAGAATGGACTAGGCAAATAGAACAAGATTCCCTGGTAGCACTGAAGCCTGGCTCAAGTTGGCCATGGTGAATTTAATATGAGATCATTCTGCATGATTTTGTGCACCATCTCTCCCTATGTCTACATTAATAAAAGATTTCAGATGGACTTAACTAATGCTAGAACAAGGCAAAAAAGTATTCACGAGGGAGAAGGAATTAATGGAGTTAATGGTCTAATTACAATAATTAACTTTGCAATCTATAGCTGGTAAGAAGTCAACTGAAAATGTGAGAGGGATAAGCAACAATTAAAGAATAATAATGTCGAAATATGAAAAGTCTGCGTAGAGTGAAAAAGTAAAAAATTACCCATTTCAGGGAGTAAACAGGAATGATCAGAAGTTGAGATGCCTGAAATTTCTGGCAGAGATGGGTACACCTTTTAATAATATTGAAATTTGGGTTCTGAGCATAGATGACTGATGCAAAGGTATAGGCCAGATTCCTGGATGAGAAGGAGAGAAACTGAGAAGAGAGGGTCTTGAAAGGATTGTGTACATGGATCTGAAACTCATTAAGGGTTTGAATGCAGTTGTGAGTTGGGGAGAGACAGTGGGCCAGGGGTTAATGTCTTCAAGCAATAAAGGGGAACCTGAAGATGACCACCACAAAGGCTTAGAGTAATTTGGCATGATGACATGATGTGTAAGGCTTGAGGACTTTGAAAGAGGAGGTGAGATAATTTCTAGGAAGAAGCCATAAAGGCACTGAGAGACCTACTTTGTCTGTACATCACATATGGAAGAGAATGACAGGCAAAATCCTTGAAGAAAAGAGGGATGTTTGGGGAGGAGATAGAGATTTAATGAATATTGCCAAAGAAAAGTTCTGGGTTTCTGAGGGCAGAACTAAAAGGCTTCAGATACAAGAATAAAATAAAAATGGACTGCAAGACAGGTTTTGTTTTTAATAGAGGTAGAAACTGAAGCTCTAGGGAATTATCTGCTCAAAATCATAAACTTTGTATAATTTGAGACAGAATTTGAATGTGCATATCACTCTAAAGCTCAGGAACTTTTAAAACAATTTACTATCATAATTCAGACACTATTTAGTGCAGTCATGGAAAGAGTCATTTTCATATGGGAATTACCTCTGAATATGTTCTCCTATATTCCAAATTTATTCTGCATGACATGCCAGAAGCTAGAACATGCCTTTAGTAATTCTAAGATATTTCTGAAAATTATTTTTTCTGCATAGCTCATATTGAAGATTGGATTAACATTACAGATCTGCCACATAATATATATGTTGAAAATGGACAGAATGTAACTGGCTGGGTTCAAATTCCAACTCCAGGACTTTACTAGATGTGAGGTTTTGATAAGTCAACAAAATCAATTATATTTAGTCAACTACTTCTCTAAATCTGTTTCTATGTTTGTCAAATTGGGATAACAATATCTGTCTTGTAGTTATTTAAAATGGAGTTGAAGGAGGTTTGGAGACACTTTCTTTTAAAAAAAGTCTACAGTATAATTAAGAGATAATATACTTCATTACTAATGTGAGGACTTTTTCCCCTTATTCTCACAGAGACCAGTAGAGAATGGAGGAAGAAGAGAAATGCCATTTTAAAGCTGTTTCTAGAACTTCTGTACCTGGATGTGTGTCCTACTTAGCTGAATCTAGAATAGATGTTCTGCTTCTTTTTTAAAAATATATATTTTATTGATTTTTTACAGAGAGGAAGGGCGAGAGATAGTTAGAAACATCGATGAGAGAGAAACATCGATCTGCTGCCTCCTGCACACCTCCTACTGGGGATGTGCCCGCAATCAAGGTACATGCCCTTGATCTGAATCGAACCTGGGACTTTTCAGTCTGCAGGCTGATGCTCTGTCCACTGAGCCAAACCAGTTAGGGCAGATGTTCTGCTTCTTAATAACATACAGGAATAAACATGTATCCAAAGGTAGGCCTAGAAATGAATAGAGAGTAAAAAAGTAATTTATACAGCATAATAGAAGGATATTAAGAGAACATTGGGAATAGGAAACAGAAATTGAGAGAGATAGAGGGAGAGAAAGAAGGAGGAAAAGGAGGAGGAAAGGGCTTGCCCTGACTGGTGTGGCTCAGTGGATACAGTATTGGCCGGCAGACTCAAGGGTCCCAGGTTTGATTCCAGTCAAGGGCATGTACCTTGGTTGTCGGCACAACTTCAGTAGGAGTTGTGCGGGAGGCAACTGATCAATGTATATAACTCTCTAGCCCTCTCTCTTGCTCTCTGTAAAAAATCAATAAAACATATTTTAAAAAAAGAGAAAAGGGCTTAAGCAGTATAGTGGAGAAGTAATGGGGTTTTATGAATGAGAGATATATGAATGGGATGTTATGAATGGGATTTCAGTTCTTTGCATGTCTGTAATATAAAATCATTCAGTTACATTATGCATTCATTAATGTTAGCTACAAAAACACATGTTTTATAATCAGAAGATTGAACTAATTGCTGGAGGAAAGACTAAATCATCATTTCAAAGTCATACATTATTTACAGAAAGCATGCTTAACCTCCAACCTCACTCTTTCCCTCCCTCTGTGTCTCTGGTTTGGGAACTGGGCTCTATCCCTACAGAATTAGTTTCTTTGCATGTCAGAAGTCAGCTTAAAACAGTGCCCAAAAGCTTTATGCTGCAAAGGCTAGCCCATATACAATAATTTAATTTTGATGTTTCCCTAATGAAAAAATATTCATAGAAGTCTAATGTTTTAATTTAATTGAAATGGTGGCTCACCTGAATAATGAGATCATATTCCAGAGAAAGGAAAGGGAATGGTTTGTGACACAGCCATGAACAATAGGGGTCTCAGAAAAGAATGTAAGCATTGTTAAAGACAGGCACAGTGGATAATGGCATAGAAGGTTTGGAAGAGGTAGGCATTAAATATGGTGGCCACAGGAGTTCTGGCTAATATTTTCTGAGGCTGAACCTATTAGCGAGAAGATCTCTGTGAGGTGCATATGCACAACCACTTGTGGAAGGATTGATGGGGATGTAGTTGTGCACAAGCTAGGACTGAGCAGAAACAGTCTATGCAAATGGATGGAAGGTAATCATTGAAGCCACTGGGACTGAATGCCAGAATCAGCTCCAGACGAGTGGGACTTTGGGACACTGCCCAATACCAAGAAATAGCTCTGAAAGCAGGTACCATTAGAATTAGGAAAGCACTGACATGTGGAGTCTAATCCAATAAAACTCGATGTTGAAAAGTATAGACATCTGATATTTCTGGAACCCAAGTGTCAAGAATAAAATTAAATCACGTAACACATTTCATTTGCATATACTAAGTTAAATATCATATCTTGGTGCACGATGGGAATAAATGTACAAAAATCAGTATACCTTAATAGCTTTAAGGTGAAGACCACAGGCCCTAGTGTGAGATTATCCACACTAGATCCTCATGTAGAGTTAGTAGCTACCTCAAAGGGATATTGTGAGCATTAAGTGGTATTCTTCATATCAAATAGCTCATCATAGTTCTAAGCCCATAAGAGACACTTAAGTATTACCTTCTTCAATAACATCACTCTAAGTGAGTTTGCAAAGTCTGCCAATCACACAGGATTTCTCACTATACAACAAAGAACTAGAATTACCCAAAGTTAGGAAAAGTATAATCTTAGTATAGATAGACCTATAGTTGAAGAAGTGAGAGAACATTTATCTGAATTTTCCTGGGAGATAAATCCCTCAGGTGGACCCCTTCCCTGCAAACACAGTGTTTCTTTGGAAACAGCTGGCAGTGTTGAGCTCAGCCACAGAATGACCATTCTGATTTCTAAATTCATTTTCTGTCTCAAAAAAGCTCAGCCTTTCCCATAACGAAGTTTAGAGGCGCATAACATCTAAACAGAGATTGTAACAGGAGGTCTTGGTTTTGTAATATTTCACGAGATGGACAGACAATTTCCTCCTGGTGATAGCTGTCTTCTGGGGCAATTAGTCAGCCAGCAGTGGAAAACTTTTAACATTAGCATTTCTTTTTGAGTTTTCAGTGTTGGGCATTTAAACATGTTATATATGTTAATTAATTTACACTTTCAGAAAAAAATATGTCAAGAGTTTCTAAGTAGTAGAAGATGTGCATAAGCGGTTGCTGCATGGCATAGGGCATTTGCATAACTCCTTATTCTTAGAAATATCAACCCACACTCCAAATTGGAATCATTGGGGTGAAATGCAAATTAAGAATGGTTAGTCCTTTAATGTTATGAAGCTGCTGAAATCAAGTGTGTGTGCCATATAAGGACTACTCATATAGCTACTATTAATATGAACATTATTGGGGATACTGCTTGTTATTCAGGTCCCATACAGAGCTTTTTTTTTTCTTTTTCTTCTTCTTTATACAGTAACTTTGGCTCCTACTTTCATTCTACAATTTTCTCCATTTCGGATGTGAGCTACTTAAAACTGGCCTCAGGCACAAATGTACTAAAACAGTAGCCATGATCTGAATCTCAAACGTCCAATTCTGATATGCTTTCTGCTACCCCCACTCCAACTCACTTAATGGGTTTGAATGGATGCTGTTACTAGTGATCAATGGAATAGTCAGCAACTCAACAGGAAACAGATGGCATGCTCAAATTAGGATACTTTGAGGAAAGTTTTTCTAAAAAGACTTTCTATTAATGTAGGACTTGTAGGGTAACCACAATGAATCTCACAAAAGCCCTGGGCTTGTAACAGAAGAGCTGTTACTATCCCTGCACCTGAAGGAACAAGGGAAGCACACAGTGACTGAAATACAAAGCTTTGTGTAAAAGGCCACCTTGAGGAAAACAATGACTTTTACTGAAGTACACAGCAGGCCAAAGGTGACCCTACAAAAAAGAAGCCAGGGACCTAAATGCACACACCTCAGCTTTTTTCTGCTTCTGATCTCTGACCAGGACTCCCTAATTCCAATCCAATCCCAATCACTGAGCCATGGGAGCTCATTGCAACAGAGAGCATAAAATGGAAACATTAGACATAAAAGGTAAGGAGATAATAGACATTAGTCACTGTTCACATTGCGCTAAGTGTGGTAGATGAGGGGCTGACTGTCTCAAAGTGGCTTGTTATAGCATCTCTGACCTTCAGTCTTAGCATTTATTGTTGAAGATAATTCTTGATTAAATAATATGGTGGGTTTTAAGTAACAAAAATATAATTATGAGAAATATACATATATATTTATTCATACATTGTTTTTGGAACAGTAGAGCAACTATCTGTTGTAACAAGAAGATTGTTTTTGTCTGTGTTTGTGAAAGAATCCGTCATGGATGGGAGAGAAGACACATGCAGCTGGGACTGTCACTTTCCCTCAGTACAACCCTCTTCTAAAATTAAAAATCATTGGAAACCAGCTAATCAAATAATAATAATAGATTCCTCTAACACCTTACTTGTGTGTTCTCATTTGCAATCTCTCTCAACCACCATACAATGAGGACCTGTGTGTTTCTTGGAAAAGTGACACCTCAGTATCTACAAGCATGCTTGGCATATCACAAGCATTTCATAAACATTTGTTACATTGACCAAAGAATGAAAAACAGTCATTAGTTGAACATTTCAGGAGGGGTAGGGTGTTTGTCTTTGTGCTTATTAAAAACTAGAGGCCCGGTTCACGAAATTTGTACATGGAGTGGGAGTGGGAGGTGGGGCTGGTGTCCCTCAGCCCAACCTGCACCCTTTCCAATCTGGGACCCCTTGAGGGATGTCCGACTGCCCGTTTAGGCCCGATCCCAAATGGGCAGTTGGGCATAGTTTTCACAATCCAGGACTGCTGGCTCCCGACCTCTCGCCTGCTGATTGCCCCTAACCACTCCCCTGCCATCCTGATCAAGGCCTAACTGCTCCTGTGTTGGTCTGATTGCCCCTAACTGCCCTCCCCTTGCCAGGATGGTCCTCCCCAACTGTCTTCCCCTGTAGACCTGGGTCCTCCCCAACTGCCCTTCCCTGCAGGCCTGGGTCCCTCCCAACTTTCCTCCCCTGCAGGCCTGGTCCCCTCCAACAGTCCTCCCCTACAGGCCTGGGTCCCCCCCACCAACTGCCCTCCCCTGCCAGCCTGGTACCCCCCCAACTGCCCTTCCCTGCAGGCCTGGGTTTCCCCCAACTTCCCTCCCCTGCAGGCCTGGTCCCCCCAACTGCCTGCCCCTGTAGGCCTGTGTCCCTCCCAATTGCCCTTCCCTGCAGGCCTGGGTTTCTCCCAACTGCCCTCCCCTGCTGGCCGGGGTCCCCCCCACCCAACAGCCCTCCTCTGCAAGGCTGGGTTCCCTCCAACTGCCCTCCCCTACAGGCCAGGGTGCCCCCAACTGCCCTCCCCTGCAGGCCTGGATCCCACCCAACTGCCCTCCCTTGCTGGCCATCTTGTAGCAGCCATCTTTGACCACATGGAGGGAGCCATCTTGTGATGGTCATTTTGCATATTACTCTTTTATTAGATAGGATATCTGGGGAAAAGATAGATTTCCAAATATTGCCTGAGTGTTTTAACTAAATAGGTTCACATTACCAAAAAAAGTTTTATTATTCCCATTTTAGACAACCTGAATCTTAGAGAATTTTAGTAGTTCTCACAAGGTCATGATGCATATACTTGACCTTGGCTCAGTTGAAATCTAAACACGATTCTGGTATCTAGAAAAAGATGTGTGATTTCTACTATCTGACTATGACTGGGTGTGGCAAAGCCTCCCATGTGAAATGGCTACTGAGCTAGGGCACGAAGTGTGAAAGAATACACTCACTGGGAAGCCAGAGCACTTCTGAGGATGCTGGATATCACCTACACACACCTGTAATTGCCTCCTCTGCCCAAGCCAACAGAATGTCTCTGGAAAGCACAGATGTCCTCATGGAAATTGTAAAACAGGCTGGAAATAAGAATAGCTTTTTGTCATCTGGCTCCTCACTTAGGATATCAGTATAGTAACAAGTCTAAATGTTGTATTTCCTCATTACTCTTTTCTAATTTTTTAAAGTATTCTTTTTTATTTTGCTGTTTACAGGTTAACAATCATATGAGGTGACAGGTATCGTTATATTTGTTTTCCCGATGGGGGCACAGAGGTACAAGGGAACAAAAACAGCACCCCCCACATCCCCTCCTGGTGACAGCTGACCAGGACTGCATGCCAGGCTTCCTGGTGTCTGGTCACTATAGTGAGCCTGAGGCTGGGCAATGTGCTCTGCCTTTCAGGTGGGCATGATGGGCCCTTGGTGAGGAAGAACATTGAGGCGTATAATTCTAGAACAGAACACTGGAAGCAACTGGCAGACAGGATTATGTATTAGTGCAATGCAGGTCACATGACTGATCTCTCTTCTCCCTTTGAGGGTGGGAGTGGTTTGTGAGATTTTTCCTCCCTGCAAACCTCAGCCCTAAAAGAGAACAGAGAGGAGAAACTCCAGGGCCTGCATTAAATATTCAGACACATTGCACTGTTAAAAAAAATACTCTACATATTGAATAAGTTTTTCTTTAATGTATGACAGACCATGTTTTGATTAAATCATAATATGCCAAAAATATAAGTAAGAAATGTATATATTTTTAGGTAATTAACAGTTGGAATTAGAGATGAATAGCACTTCCTCCCCCTTACCAGTTGGCTAGTGATTATAACTGGTATTTTTGTCCAGACAATTTTTTATCATCAGTCTTTCTTTTCAGATGCTGTAATTCATCCGATTTCATATAAGAACGACAGAAGACTTGAAACCAGAGAAGAAAAACATCACTTCTAAGAGCTTCAGGAATCAAATGGGTTGTATTTAGACATTTTCGCAATAATTAATACAATGAATTTAATAAGACTTCACTTTTTTCTGCTATAAAAATTCTCCAGAATGTGTTATTTTTGCCAGTTTTCACCTTTCTACAATGGCCATTTTTAAATCTGCAGTTACAGCACTGACCAAGCTGGTCCCCAGTTCTCTGCATCTGCAAAAGCAGGGATCATAGGTTTGTTCTAGGAAGCCTGCTGTTCTCTCTTGCCCAAGACAGACAAGACAGATAGACTTTTGAATTAGTTTGGGAATTATTATGATAAAAACATTTGCCCTCAATCAAATGCCAACTTGCGTGCAAAAGAAGGGACTCCATCACTCAGAATATTCTCTCAGAAGTTCTCTGCTAGGTACATAATGAATGTCATCATGAATACCGAGAAACCCTTGCCAATTAGGTATGAGTGTCCCCATTTTATAGGGACGGAAACGAAAGGCATGGGTAGTTAAGCTACTTCTCAATTTCATACAGCTGAGACAAAACAGAGCTAGGCATTAATCCTGGATGGCCTCATTGGACTCAAAAACTATGTCGTGTTTTACTTTCTGCTGAAACATCGTTTATATTTTCTCTGGATTGTGTGCTGAAGATGGAAAAAAAAGAAGACTGTAGTATTGGCAGTGAAGGGAAAGGAGCTCTAAGAAGACCTGAACTAAGGGAAGAGGAATAGGAACAGAAAACCTGAGATAGGTCTAATTATTGCACATATTCCTTTAATACTGCATGTGGACTACAGGCTATTTTAGACACTATCAACCATTAACGTGTGATACATGAATAGGCCCTGTATTTGAATTCTAAGTTATCAGGAGCCTGATGATTCACAGATAAAAAACAGGAAAGGAGAAATAAGATGCAGAGAACAATTTTTGTTTAGCCTTTCCTCAGTTACCTAAGATATTTTTTTCACCTATGTGTTAGGGGTCCATGTAAAATGTTCATAGCATTCTAACATTAAATATCAAGAAAAAGCCCCACAAAATTTGCCCAGACAGTGTGGCTCAGTGGTTGAACATCGACCTATGAACCAGGAGGTTGTGGTTTGATTCCTGATCAGGGCATATGCCCAGATTTTGGGCTTGATCCCCAGTGAGGGGTGTGCAGGAGGCAACCAAACAATGATTCTCTCCCATCATTGGTTTTTCTACCTTCCTCTCCCTCTTCCTTCCTCTGAGATCAATAAAGATATATATTTTTTAAAACTCACAAAATTAATGTTAATTAAAAATAAACATATTATAATACATAGTATATAATATGAGCTGTTTGGGTGTCAATTTTAAATTGACCACAAATAAACCTAAAGGCTGGTACTAGTATTTTATATTCTTTTCTCTTCTTTTTATACAAATGAGTAATGGAATCATGTGTTATATATTTTTTAGACTTCTAAAAATTTTCAGTATCATTACATAATGTTTAATATGGGAAAGTAATTACCTTTACTGAATCCCACATGGCTAAGGAGGTCCTTTGATTTAGGAAAATATTTCTATGTATTAGTATGGTTTGTAATTATTATAACTTCATCTATCCCTTAATTTTAACATCTATAGCTGCTCTTGGTTCAAAAAAAGCCTCCCATGAGCCCAGTTTACTTCAAATCACATTCTTTAAGGACAGGGCTCACTACACATGCCAGTTGGCCAATTACAAATTCCCTGGGTTTTCTATTGTAAGTTGCCCCACAAAGTAACTCATTCTGTAAGACCCAGCTCTTTGAGAAGGCATTCACAATCAGGCTCCAAAAATGGAAGTCAGGCCTGCAGTGTGATAACTAACAAGATAATCCCCTTTCTCTTAATTAATGCAAAAGGCAAGAGTTCAGAGCCCACTTGTGAGTGCTGCCACAACCAATTTTTTTAATAAGCCCATGTGCGTTTTCATCCTAACACTTTGTAAAAGAGTGTTCATTTGTAAAAATAAATTTAAAATTAAAACTACAATGTCAGGAAAATTTCACCTTGTCTTCTAAAATGATGTAAACACAATCAAAGACTGTCTATGGTCTTCATATACAGGCAACAGCCTGGCACAGTTGACAGTTAGAGAGTTAGAGGAAACAGGACTGGAAAGACAACTGGCTATCTGAAACTCAGAGTGCTTTAGAAACAAGACTCTGGGGTCAGTATGAATGCTCAAGTAGCTAATTGGGAAGGGAGCACAAGGAACACCAGTAAGGAGTGGTGGAATGATGAAGAAAAAGGAAGTCAATGGGTTATGAGCAAATAGGCCTCAAGCCTGTTGGAAAACCCTGAAAAAACAGTAGAGAATGTGCCTCAGAATTATCCCACCAAAAGAGCAAGAAAGCCAGGTTTTATCCTCTTACTCCCATCAGTCACTGCTGAGGAGCTGGTGAGAGAACGTGGTTAGTGCTTGTGAATGCACCTGCCTAAAGCCTGTTCTCCACCAGTTTTCTGTGTTCATTCAGGGCACACTGAGTGTGGACCCTGCACATTGTTTGGAGGATGAGCCCAGGAATGTCTCTCCTCTCTCTTCTAATGATCTCATCTTGCCTCTCTTGAAAAATCTAATAATGTGAATGAAAGCATTTCGAGTTTTTCCTCCGTAGTGCATAAATAACGAATCTATGTGTGCTATTAATACCATAAAAGATCATTTATTTATAATCATCTAAGGAAATAAAATTATATTATGATTCTCAAAATCATCCCTAATCTTATCTAGTCATTATTAGTTATTGGAAAAATTGATTTCTTGCTTACAGACTCACACTTGTGATCTAAAACAAACAAACAAAAATACAAATGGGAATGCTTATCTAATAGTAATGTCAGCAGATATAAAGCCCCCCTCCCTTCGAGGTTCCATGAATGACTTGTTACACAATAACTCAATATCTTCAATACAGCACTCCCTAAAATCAGCAGCAAAATGAAAGCTTTGAATCTACAGTAGATCATAATTTGCACTCAGTCCTTAAAGTATATCTAAGAGCATTGTGGGATCTCTGTCCTATTTTAGGTCTGAGAATATCAAAGTTGATCAATTCTTTGCTCAAATAAAATTCTATGCCAATTACAAGTGTATAAAGGTCAGAAAAATCAAATTGGTTTAGTTTAGGCAGGCATGTGGATCCATAACTCTATGTTTAAGTATCTGAAACACCCTACCTATTGACCTTTGAGGCACATTTAAAGAATTCTTGAGCCCTAAAAATTTATTAAATGATCCCTAATGAGTACAGGTGGCTGGACTGGCTCACGGCTACCTGTGGGTGAGATCAGTTGTGACTCCTGAATGACATTCTTCCCGGTACTCAGAGTTTAGTGCACATCACCAGCCCGGGCGTAGTTCTCTGGTGAAAGAGGTTCTATAAATCTTCTCCATGGGCTTTCACAGCACAAATCACTCTTGGTTAGAACTGCCCCAGCAGGATTTAAAGGCAGGAAATAGCACACTCCCTGACATGACTGTGACGATGGATTGTTCAAAAAGGAGGTGTGCTGACTTAGATACGTGGTCTAAAAGTATGTAGCTTCCAAACAAAATATATCATAAAGACAAACTTCCAAGGAACAATCAGAAAAGGGAAAGGAAGGACATTGTGTATGGGAAACAGACTCAATAAATAAATAACGTGAACTATGGTAAAAGGACAAAAGAGATCACTACTGTATTATGGTAGCTGTCACCAATGCCCATGCTACTAGAAACAATGACTATTATATAACTATTCTATTAATTATGATTTCAATAATGTTTACTTGAGTTTGATGATATACTCCTTAACTATTAAAAATGTAGTATAATTTTTGCATGTCCTAAAATTATTGGAAGGAGATTGATTTAGGCAGACAAAATGACATTGGATAAATAGTATAAAACTTTTCACATTATTTTTCCTTCTGAATGGCAGCTTCCCCTGTATTTCAATAAAGTCCTAATTAAGTGACAATGTTTTGTCAACAGGAGGTGCAGTGCCTTTGTGTTAGCCAGAGATCAAGATTCAATACTCTTTTGTTGCTGGGTTGATCCCTTTTGATTTCTCACTAGTTTTGTATAATTTAGTTCCCTGAAAGTACATAGAAAACATAAAACTTTTATTTTTAAAATATTTGTAAATCTAAAGATCTCTAGCTGTTACCAATATTCAATATACTTTAGCACTACCAACTGTTTCCTAAATCTGTTGAAAGTTTTAATTCAACTCATTTGATGTGATTTGACATTATTTACATAGATTTGCCTATAGCAGAGAAATGTAGATATTCTGATTAAGTATTTTTTTAATTTCCTCAATAAATCAATTTGTTGACTCTTACTTTTATTATTTAACTAGGAGCCCAGTGCACAATAATTTGTGCACTCAGAGGGGTCCCTCAGCCCAGTCTGTGCCCTCTCACAGTCTGGGACCCCTCAGGGGATATCCACCTGCTGGCATGCCTGGCCAGCCTGGGTGAGGGGCTGATGGCAGTTTGCAGACTGGCCAAGCCTCCCAGGGGGAATCTGCTCCGCCACCCCATGGCCTGCCACCCACCCCGCCCGCCCACCCCACAGTCCGCCACCCGCCCTGCACCACACCTGCCTCCATGGCTGCTGGCCTCCATCTTGGCTGAGTTAATTTGCATACAGCTGCTCTGATTGGCTGGTGGGTGTGACTTGGCTGGTGGGCATGGCTTAGGCATCTCAGAGAGGCGGTTAATTTCAATATTACTCTTTTATTACAGTAGATTAAGTTGATATTTGTTTTCCTAATTTTTATTGAGCCTTGACTATGTGTCAGGCACTGAAAATATAGTGACAACTAAGATGAATAGGTAACTGCACTTATAGACATTACTTTTAATCAAGTCAATTATTTTTGTTTTGTTTTATTGGTAATGTTAGGCTTTTAATTTATATGAAGTCTATTTTGTATCAACTGCCTTGCTAACTCTAGCATCCTTGCAAATTTGGTATTTTTATACCTACTTTACTGGTATAGAAACTATAGGCTCATGTAAGATAAATGATATGTATATAATAAAACTGCCAAATTAATGACTAAGCTATGTATGGAACCAAAGTTTTTTTGGCTGGCTGCAAAATACTGTACCTATCATATCACACTAATCTTAGCTGTTTCCAAGGGAGGGAAATGATAGCTAGATATTGCTCAGACTGAAATAGGTAATTGCAGCTTAGCTTGAGAATAGAAATACTTACAGATCACTACTGTAGTTCAAAGTTATGACATGGTATTAATGAGAGAATTCCTCCATTTTAAATTGTATGTATCATAACTTTAGAAATAAAACTGGCTTTTTTGTGGAAACCTCTGGGATTATATTCCCCACCACCCCAACCATGCCCTGTCCTCACATGAATGCAGCATAACCTCACCACCCCAACCATATTGGATTTGATCCATCCACAGTTGCTATGCAAGTACTTATATAACTGTTTCATTTCATTCTCACAAAAGTAATGTGAGAGTTATATATTAGCATCCCATCTAATAGATAAAGCATCAGAGACTTGACACAGCATGCCTGAGATCATATGGCTTTATCTTTTCTAGAAATGATGGATATAGAGTAAAATCACTGGCACTTATCCTCAGTGACACAAAGAAAATAAACCCCTTTCTCTATGGAGCAGTTTTCCCTGAGTCTGAAATTCCTTATGTACCCCTTTCAACATGTTAGCTTCCACCTATCTCAATGATTTTACTTAAATCAGGCATCCAACCCTTGCCCATTAAGCTAGGGGTAGACCTTGTCTACTGAGCTTCCATGTCTACTTGTGCCCCCTTGCTCCAATATTTTTAAATTGTTCTATGGATTTTTTCAAATGATTCTCTTACTCAAGACAGTTGAGCTACTGAACTTTAGGAACTAAAAATCCTTAAAGATGTTGTTACGTTCAGTACTTGATACAATGTGTAGCATATTGACTGTACTGAATAAATATTTTTACATAAATTACATGATGAATCTTTAATTCCCAAATAGCTACATTCAAAATTTTGCAATACTCAATCCTATTTTCTTATATGATCCTATGTCAAAGTGTGAACAGAAATCCCTCAAGACAAATAATGGTCATTTATAGAAAGATGGATTAAAGGAAGAAAAATTCCTATGGACACTAAATGATATTTTCACTTGTCTCAGAGAAGGGAATGAGTTAAAAGCCATTAAGAGAAACCACTTCCTAAATGAAGACATTTACCAATGAGGTCTTATCATTCCACATGACAAATGAAAAAAATTGAGACTTTGTGAGTTGAATAACTTCCAAGCTCCCTGCAAGCCAGTGAATGGGAAACTGCAACTTGCCCTGTCCTTTTCCCACTACTTCCTGCGAATGGCCAGGTCTAAATAAAATTTAAATGTCCTATCTCCTTCATGACTCATAAAATACAGTTTCATGATAGGTTGATTTATTGTGTGTGGCCACAGAAGAGTCTATATCATAATAGACCATAAAAAATGCAACCATTAAAAATGACCATATGTTCTCATTTCACAGATGAGGAAATGGAAACAGAGAGAGGAAATGACTGCCAATTGATCATAAATAGAATTTACTGAATTCAGTTCTGATTATATCACTCTCCTCTCTAATAATATTCATTGATTTTTCATTGAACTTCAAATGAGATATAAATTCCTCACCATGACTTATGAGACTCTTTGAGATTCTTTTCTGTATTATTTTTTCATGAAACATCTATTTTATTATTATTTTAGGTAGCCCGCTACAACAAATAATTTTCCTAGACTAAGGTTTGAAACCTTAGTAATTCTGACTCAACTCATTTCCCTATTTCTCTTCCCACACACATAGTTCTTGAAAATACCTATTTATATGTCAGAGTTCACCTTAAAGCCCTACACAGGTCAAAGAAGATCACTTGCCCAGGTTATCTATCTATATCTAATCTAATAAAAGAGTAATATGCAAATTGACCCTCACTCTGTTACACCCACAAGTCATACCCACAAGCCATGCCACCAACCAATCAGGAACAAATATGCAAATTAACCCAACAAAGATGGCGGAGGCCAGAGACAGGATACTTGCCTTGCAGCCACAGCTACCATGCAAGCATTCCGGCTCTGGCCACTCCAGGCCTGTTGGAGACTCAGAAGGCAGGGAAGACAGAGAAGACCGGCTCCAGTGCCTGAGGCTAGCTTTTGCCGGAGTTAAAGAAGCCGCCTGCCCGTGATCGCAGGCCGCTGGCAGAGAAGCCGCCTGTTGGTGATCGCAGGCGGCTTCTCCCCCAGGACTGAGATCAGGGACAGGATCGAGCCTAAGCCAGAAGGTGGATATCCCCACAAGGGGTCCCAGACTGTAAGAGGGCACAGGCCAGGCTGAGAGACCCCTCCACTCCCATCCCAGTGCACAAATTTTTGTGCACTGGGCCCCTAGTATATATATAAAAGGCTAAGTGTCCGTCCTTCCCTCTGACCAGTAGCTATGATGCACAATGACCACCACTGGGCAGATGCTCAATGCAAGAGCTGTCATGATGCGCACTGGCCATTTAAAAATAAATGGCACCACGGACCTGGCACTGATAAAACAATACTTGGCTTCCCCCAAGTGGGACACAGGTCCCACCACCACCCTGGAGCAACAGCCCACCAAATTGCATCCAATGCTTCAAGACTCCATGGCACAAAATGTGACCCACAACCCAGCCCAGCCCGGAAATGGTCACTGTGGGCGCTGGGTAATGATGTCACATAGCAATGCCCAGCTTCATCTCCTCAGCTATTAGCCTCCTTGGAGTTTCTTCAGCCCAGGAACACGATTTATTTTATAGCCAGGTGCAAACATTTTACAGTTCAACCAAATGTTTGTGAAGCATTTCCCCATGCCTCATCTCATTTGATCCTCATAGAAGTCCTGGAGTAGGTAGATAAAAGACTCGGTAGAATCCTATTTTCTTTTCATTAGCAAATGGAGATTTAGAAAGCTTAGAAACTTGACCAGATTAAAAAGAAGTAAGAAATGGTGGACCTTGAAAATGACTTTAGGGTTTCTCACTGCACAGAATATAGTCAAACACTGCTGCAGTTAAATATTTTACCTTTTGTTCTCCCTGCCTGATCTACAATAATAATCTGCTTCATGTTGATTTTTACTGCTATGTTGTTGACAATTACCTGAAAGAGAAGTTGGTGTACTTCACTGGGCTGGAAAAAGTTTAGCTAAATCAGAAAGCAGGTCTAATTAAGCAAGTTTATCTATACATATATAAAAACGTAACTTGACTTGTACATGCATGATACATAAAGTGCTGACTAGTGCCAATTGCATGTATTCATTTTGATCTATCATTGTCGATCGTGAATTTGGTTGATCCTTCTATTATAGAAAAAGGACAAATAGTGTAAAGGGTAAATAAATTAAACTATTTATTCTAATTAATTTCCTTTTAATATGCACAAATCCCTGCATTGGTATACTAATTTTCTAATATCATCTAAACTGATATTTTTGCACTCCTCAAATAAAAATTTGATAATTATATTTTCAAATTATATTCAAAATTCATATTCCCTTCTAAACCATAAACTCTATACCCAGATAGATTATTAAAAAATATTTTGAATGAATGAATATTAAATTGAGTTTATCAACATTATATTTTACATCAAAGACTTTTCTTCAATTATTTATTGCTATGTTTCTACCTTCATTTAATTAATGCTGAAAAGTTTGAGCACTTTACAATATTTGTGAACCTAGAAATGCTACACAGGTAATTTATATTTAAAATATTAAAATAATAATTTACATAAAAGTATTTAGTGACAGTTAAATAAAATCAATGTCTTATGCATTATAGTATATGTCATTAAAATAACAAAAGACACTCAACTTATAATATTGCAATAGATTTATATTGGTTGATATGTGAAATACAATAAAAATAAACACAGAGACCTATGCAAATGGCCAGTGTAACAGCTAAATTGCATAGATGAAGAAAATCCAAGCTCCAATATGATTCATATCTTTGTAAGGTGATCTCAAGTGAGCCTAATGGTCAATCGGATTAACTGTTCTCCTGTGTTTTTATCTCCCTTCTTTGGGTTTGCTGAGAACAATGATCACCTCTAAGTCAAACCTATATTTTCCTTCTAATGAGAATGTCCATTTTATCATTCTCATTTCCCTAGCTAACATATAGAAATCCCAATATGTCCTTTTCCATCCAGCCTTTGGTGCATAAGACAGCAGCCTTATGCCTCACAGATCATTGTCATAAGATGTTATGTGTTAACCTTCACTTTCAAAATATTACATCCAGAGAACACTGTCAGCTGCTGATGCACATCTCTTTGAAATCATTTCATCTGCTTAATAATTTCACTTTGCATGGCTCTGACATCTCAGGTCTCACACCAGAAGCATTTTTAATTTTGAAAGACAAGGTAAAAATGAGTATATTTAAATTCCAACATTGTTTACTCAAATACATGTTCTGTAATAATTGTAGTCTCTATTTACAACTACAGTCTTTTCCTAAAGCAAAAAGCTCCTCCTTGACTTTGAAACCTTCCCCTTGAAACTCATATTTAGTTCTTTCTCTCTCAGGTCTCTTCAGAAGAACACTGTTAGCCACTTACAGTGGTGTGGGGCATGGCCTCATTAAGTCTCTATAGGTAATACATTCAATTAAACAACATACTTTAAACATTTAATAATACTATAATGTTGGCCACCTCTCCCTGACAAACAGAAGTGCCTGATCCCTGAATGTTACATAATAAGATAAATTATTAAAAAGAGAAAGCCTGATGAAAGTCTAATCAATACAGTTAAGAAACAATTAGAAACAATTCAATTAAAAAATTGGCAAATCTTTGGAGACACACCTCCAAAGAGGACATACAGTGGCCAATAGGCATAAGGAAAGATACTCAACATCACTAATTATCAGAGAAATTCAAATTAAAACCACAATGAGATATCACACCACAGCTGTCAGAATGGCTAACACCAATAAATCCACAAACCACAAGTGTTGGTGAGGATGTGGAGAAAAGGTTCAGAATCCCTGTGCACTACTGGGATTGCAGATTGGTTCAGCCACTGTGGACAACAGTATGGAGTTTCCTAAACAATGTAGAAAACAACCGCCTTATGATTCAGCAATTCGTGTCTGGGAATATATCTGAGGAAACATAAACACTAATTCAGAAGAATATATTCAATCCTGTGTTTATTGCAGTATTATTTATAGTAGCCAATATTCGGAAGCAGCCCAAGTGTTTATCAGTAGATAAGTGGATAAAAAAAGCTGTGGAACATTTACACAATGGAATATTATTTTGTTGTAAAAAAGAAGAAAACCTTATCTTTTGTGATAGTATAGATGGACCTAGATAGTATTATGTTAAGTGAAATAAGCCAGTAAGAGAAAGACAAATACCAAATTATTTCATTTCTATGCGGGATCTAATGAACAAAATAAACAAACAAACAAAATAGACTCACAGATACAGAGTACAGACTGACAGCTGTCAGAGGGGAGGGGATTTAGGCTGGGTGAAAAAGATGAAGGGATTCAGCAAAAACAACAGCAAACAAACCCCATTGACACAGACAACAGTATGGTGCTTACCTAAGGAAAGGGGGCAGACAGAGGTAGAGGAGAGTAAAGGGAAGATAAATGGTGATAGAAAGAGACTTGACTTGGGGTGGAGAACACACAATACAATATGCAGATGATGCATTATAGAATTGTACACTTGAAACCTATATAAGTTTATTAACCAATGTCATGCCAATAAATTCAGTAAAATTAAAAATATCTTATTGCTATCCAAATTGCATTTGTTTTGTGTGTGCACATATGCAAGTATGAATGTGTGTATGTGTGTGTGTTTGTGTCTGTGTGTATTATGGGGTATTTATATATGTATGCATTTCTTTTAATGACACCCTCACCATCAATATTACCCTTTCCAAAAACTAAAAACAAATGTTCACAGCACATGTAACGTTTACTTGTTCCATTTCATCCTTGCAATAATCCTGTGAAATATTTTCACAGTATGAGATGAATGAATGGTGGTTTAGAGAGATTAATAAAGAACCCCAGGTAATATGTCAAACGGGTGATTAAAATTGAAAGCAGGGTTATAGAAAGGGAAAATCTGTATTGTTTCCAATCATCTCTACCCCATGTATAGACTTTCATATTCTCTTTCTCTGACATTAATCCAATCAATTCAACAAAAGCCCTAGAGCTCTATAGAGAATTTTCCAAAGAATAATTGATTTTCTAAATTTAGAAAGAGCTGCTACCAGACTATATGTAGAAAAACCCAAATGGAGAGGTACATCTCACTATTGAAAGGCGAATGTTTCTAAAACAGCTATTTCCTGGTTATAAAGTGAGAAAACTAAATTACATATTGAATAAGCAAGCCCTAATCGCATTAACTAGTTTTATACACTGTGCTCTGCAGTGAATCACCTTTGGAAGCTTAAAAATACCCCAAAGCTCAAGCCAAGACTTTGCAAAGGAAGAGTTACAGAACTCTCGATGCTATCGATAATAAAAATAATTTCAGTGATAATGTAGAAAAATAGAAAGAAAAAGATAAAGTGTCTGAATTTTCTTCTTGACTCTCATGAAATTAAAGAGAAAGTATGGCTAGATCTCCCTCTACCATGTATAATTTGTAGCTGCAATAGATGACTGGGAGTGATGAAGGAAGCAATAATAAATAGCTGTCAGAGGAGATGATAACAACTGGTAATGACTTTCAGAATCAGAGTTAATAAATTTAATAATAAAAGTGTTATGTTTAACAATGGACACATTTTAATGCATATGAATAGTCCATTAGAAACTATTTGGAGGGATATTCTTACAAAACAGTGTATCCTTTCAAGTTAAATTAGACAGTTTAATTTTAGAATATAGGAAAACAGGTAATTCTAAATTTAAGCCAATGGGAGACTTGAAATTTATTATGCAATTCTTATTTATCTTATGAAGACCTCAGAATTTCCTCAAAGAAGCATGCACACAACTATATTATAATTCAGCATAGTATCTGACACAAAACATGCATTCAATGAATAATGGTGTGTTAGGTGAACAGACAAATACAAATGAACAGACTGGTAGGTGTGTACACCCATGTAGAGAGGCAGCAGAGCCTTAGCCCTTGATGGAACCCACCCTTTCAGACCTTGCTGTGGTCAGGTATGCAGTGGAAACAGTGAAGCCAGAGTCATCCTAGAGTCTAGGACTTAGAAGGCTCTTCCACAATACCTGTATGGCAGGGTCTCTGATGAAAACAAACAGCTATCTAAGGAACTGGTGAATTGGGGTCTGAACACAGCTCAGAAACCTCAACTTCTTTTAAGTTAGAGTTTTTAATAGTAGGTTCCTGGATCACCAGCTTCAAAATTACCTTGGGAGGGTCCAGAGACATGGAAGCATGGCACAGACTGACAGATGGCATAGAGAAGGGGATGGGGGTGGGGTGGGAAGAGATTAACCAAATAACGTATATGCATATTTGCGAAGCCCATAGACACAGAAAATAGTAGAATGATGGCCTGGGGTGGAGTGGGAGCCAGGGGAAAAATGGGGATAATAATAAAGACAATACTTTAAAATATATTAAACAAAATGAAATGGCCGAGGTTAAAAGATCATGTCCCAGGAGAAATAAGCAAAAAATATAGAGTATTTGACTTAGATTGATTTAAAAAAACATAGTCCAGTATATAACTTACTAGTAGTTTCAAGTTATTGGAAGACTGACTTGAAAGAGTAACTAGATTCTCTCTGGGAGGCAGGAGTGAAGAGTGGGACTCTTGAAAGCTGCAGGATGATTGTTTTGCCTCAATAGAAACTGTGTCTTGCCCTTGCCAGGTAGCTCAGTTGGTTAGAGCAGCTTTTCCATGTGCCAAAGTTGCAGGTTCAGTTCCATGGGAATTGATGAATGAAGGCATAAATAAGTGAAACAACAAATCAATGTTGCGCTCTCTCTCTCTCTCTCTCAAATTCAATAAATAAATAAAAAATTAAAGATGTGTCTATTTCCTTGTACTACTAAGAAAGCTGTACTGTATATATAAGTAATAGGATTATTGTTTAAAATGTGGGGAAATGGTATCCACATTTCTTTACTTTAATATACATGTTCATATTTGTATAATCTCTTCTGATTTATTCCACGGGCAGGAATGTGATTTTTAAAAATAGTTGTATCGTGGTACATGCAATGCTATGTCTTATTTAATATTATTATCTGCGACTTCCACATGGATTTGTATTCAGATTTTGAACCACTTTTATGCTATTGAACATGTATGTATGAAGAGCTCTGGACAACAGGAGATAAAATATGAAATGAAGTACCTCAAAATAACAGAATCTTAGGGCTCAAGGAATAGTTTGATGGAATTTCTACAGACAAGCATGCTTTGTGAAGAATGGATTTTGAGTGGTCAAAAGGCTACTTTAGGATCCTGCGTATAAGAACCCTTCTGCTCCCTGGATCCATGCTCTTTTCCCATCACTATACTGGAAAGAACTGGTTCTCCTGTAAAAGTATTTGGTAGGTCACAGTGATGACGTGCAGGGATGTCATTAAGGAGAATCAAAGCATCAAAGGGAGGATGTGCAGTGAGATCATTAAGATCCTATCCAACATGGTTACATGGATAGACCACTATTGCACAGCCTGGCTTCTAGTCCTTCCTACAAGAGAGGCATGGTGGAACCAAGAAGACTCTAGCTAAGTTTTTAGCATTTAATGGTGATGAGTTGTATACATTGGTTGGCATTCAAAGCCATGCATACTTATAAATGTGACATTAAGGATAATTAGGTTTTTCTAAATGTCCAATATTCATTTTTTCCTCTGAGTATCCCCATTTTACAAAGGTAAAAAATGAGAGTTAATCAGAGATACAATCTAAGAAAAATAAAGATGCTTTATATTTTCTAATCTGCCATGCTTCTGTGCAACCAAGTTTAATAAAAAATATGATCATTCTAGATGTTAATAATTGCTTAAGGTATTTCCCATAGAACTAACATGAGGTGCCTTGGTATGTGTGGCTTTATACATGTCATATGGATGTTTTTATACTCAACTGTCATTTTTTAAAAAATCTATTTTTATAAAGTCCTTAAAATTGAAGCTAAGACAATACTATATTTTGACTTTATTTGTAGGAGCTATCTACTGCCAGAAATGGTCTGCTGTCCATAATTTCTCATTTAAGAGGATAATTTATTCATGACACTAATTGATGATGATATGATTATTAAAGCTACAGGGTGTGCCACTCCTTTCAGTTTCTGTCTCCTTTTACCCTGGGCAGGGATCTGTCTCTTCTGAAGCTCTGTGCCAGGATAATTATCTGGCCATATGTAAATCACTCCATCCCACCTTTCTGATTTTTGAATGAAAACCAGGGATAGAATTACCGTAGATTCATAACCATTTTATATGCATCATAAAAGGGTTTTCAGAATTTAATATGAACTACAAGGTGAAGATGAATTAGAAAGAGTAGTTTTAGGACATGTTATCAGAAATTAACTTTAATGATAAATTTGGAGGGTTTTAGGTTTAAGCCAAATGAAAGCTGCAGTATTGTGCGTTTATTATCTTTACTAACTTCTTGTTAAAACACTCTGTGACTTGTCCTTTATGACAAGATACTTGAAAGGTTGATTTGTATGAGTCATAGTCATAATTATTAGGTGGTATAAAAAGAGAATAGAGTTTAGAACTTCTTTTTAAAATAGTTTTAAGATCTTAAAATACTACCATGAACTCTTGCACTATTGAATCTAAAATAGAGTCTCTTAAGTGTCTGACTTTAAATATCAAACTAAAATTCAAAGGGGTATAAAAATGAAACTTCAATTGACAGATTCAACTCCCTTTTTATAATATATACTAGGGGC
>PVJC01016092.1:0-34164 GCA_004026665.1 Murina feae
GCCTCAGATGCGGCTGGGGGCAGGTCCCCAGTGGCCACACACACACATACACACACACACACACAAAAGGCGCCTGGCAGACTGGGGCCATCATAGGACATCCACTGAGGGGTCCCAGACTGTGAGAGGGCACAGGCCGGGCTGAGGGACTCCCTCCACCCCGAGTGCACAAATTTTTGTGCACCGGGCCCCTAGTGTATTATATTGAAATTGCAGTAGAATGGAATTCAGCAAACTGAGGGCTAGTGCTAAGAATGGTTTTCATATTTTGAAAGGATTATAAAGAGAGACTGTTAACCACAAAGCCTAAAATATTTACTGTTTAGCCCTTTATAGAAAAGATTTGACAAAATAGTATGACGAAGTTAACAGAGCCATTCTCTCAGTGTCATTCTACAGAAACAGCTCAGCTTGACAAGTGTGAACCTATAGTTTCTGGACATCAGCACTCTCTTAGTCTATCTAGTCTCTTACCACTACCATTTCTCACTTTCCTGGAACTTTAGCCACATTGATGTACTTGTAGTTCTGCAGACATGCTCTTTTACCTTTAAAGTGGCCTGTGCCTTTGCCTCAAGTGCCACTCTTTTCTTCCCCTTGCATGTTTGTTTCTTTATCTGACAGGGTCCTGTTTATCCTTCCTAATGAGGTGGGGGAATCCTTTCCTCCACAAAACTCTCTTGCATAGTTTGGGTGGGGTACCCTTCTTGAGCATCTTGTGCTTCCCTTTATCAGCACTTAACATATTACTAGGAATTAACGTTTTTATTTGTGTACTTTTGTAGCTCCATCACCTGGCATGTACTTCCTCAATAAATGGTGGTTGAGTGAATGATTGACATGCCATAAGTATATTAAGAACTGCAAGTTTAGAAGAGGAAGAAATAACATTTTGTTGAGTATGTGAAAACGTATAAGAATTGAGGAAAGGTTCATCACTAAGGTGAAATTTAAGTTGGTCTTTAAGTATTGTCTCAAGGCTAGAAATGGGGCAGAATGCTAGAGACACAAGTAAAACTAATTGAGACCATTAGTTGGATCCATCAGCTTTGCTATCTTAAGGATCCTTCCTTCAAGACTAACCTATCACTCAGCCTGCTCACTAATGTTCTATTAGCATCACAGATTACAGTGCAATAATGAGTGGCCCCGATACTTACTGTCTTGATGAACTTGGTTGAGATACTCTCCGCAACTCAATTTGTCATCTAGAACATGGATTTAATCCAAGGATTAAATAATTTTATTACTCAGTGTCCTTCTTGGTATATGTCCTAGTGCTAATGCTAAGTTGATTGCTTCTCGAATGGCAAATTTGGGAAAGCCTGGAGAAAAGACTGCATTCTGAAGGTTCAGGGGGCTGTGAGAGCTGGAGAACCGAGGTTCTCTTTTTGCTCTTGAAAAAGGAAAACCAGGAATAAAGTGTGAGATTGTAACTTCTGCAGAATTGTAGATCAGCGTCTTTCCGGGTTAGAAATGTGGGAGACCTGACTGCACAGTAGCAAATCAAGAAAAATGAGGAGAAAGAAATTGGGACCTAAAACTGAATTTTAAAAAGAATTCCAAAAACTGGAAGTTACTAAATTTTCGCTTTCTAGAGGTTGCCCACATCCTTTATAAAAAGTTAGCCCTGTGGTCCCAGGGTTGACTTGTTTATGGATTTGCATGCTTTCTAACCTGTTGGTTATTCTAGTTGAAGACTTTAATATTTAACACAAACACTTTGGGTTCTTTAGTAATAAAATATAAAGCATGAATAAACCACAGTATTTGAGGTGCAAGTATTAGTTGTCAGCCTAAAATTTATAATGTATTGCATTTTATTTTTTATAGAAAAATTGTGATTTTAATTGTACTTTCACAGTCTTGCTTACTTGCATGAATATGGTTTTATTTCTTATAACTAGATTGAGATCTATAACATTTTTATAGTAATCATTGACTCTGTTTTAAAGGAATATTTTGGTAAGTATGTGATATCCTCAAGGTAGCGAATGAGGAAATAGACATTTTTAATTGGCAAGTGTACATGATTAACTAGCATGGACTGCTTGTTGACCAGCTTGTTTGTGTTTGTCTTTTTTTTCTAATATAATAACCAGGGATTAATGAAAATCAAGTTTCGTCCTCAGACAAGAGGTAAAGTGGTAATATTTCACACACCCTCCCCATACCCTTTCAGAAAAGAAACCAAGGCAGTTAGAACTGAAGCTAATTTAGCAACAGTGACACGGTTGAGGTTTAGGTTGCTAGGCCTGTTTACTGTAGCAGCCAACTTATGGATGCATGTGTATAATGCTGGGGGGCTTTTTCTTAGCCTTTTTAACTAAACTTTAAGAAAAGAGAATTAGCATTATTGTGAGATATTAGATTGACTTTCAAACTTTATAGTCTCAGGACCCCTGAATGTCTCACAACAAAAATAAAGCAAGATTCCCATCTATTTCTGTATTCATTCCATTCGGATACCACACACTGGAAAACTCTACCATGTACTTGTGAGAATGAAACTAAAACAGGCAAATAACATTATGAAAATGGTCTTGCCCTCATGAACCCCATAAAAGGGCCCCCAGACCAAAATTTGAGAACCAAATTTTGTAGAGGGACATTTTATTATGTAAAAATTCTTTAAATCTTTTGGTAGGTTGGTATTATAGCACTTGTTAAAATGATGACATGGGTTAATAGAAACTATAAAGAACCAGAAACTTAAAATGCAAACTACATAAAATTTCAATTAAAACCCAAAAGTATTTAATGTATTCATTCATAAGTTAACTAAAAAAACAAACAAAAACAGGACACCTGATATAATAAAATACTGCAAAACAATTGGCAATTTATAGTTATCAAAATTGTGGATTTTGTATCTTTTCAATCAAGAAATTCTTTCTGAATGTTATATAACATACATATAAAACAAGATAGAAAAATAACATAAACTTGTAACAGTGGCTGTGCATATATTATCCAACATGTTTCCCATAGGCAATAGGTTGGTTATGGTACATACATAGCATGAAACTACTAAGCTAATAAAGAATAGACAAAAACACATGTCAGTTGAACATTAACATTCAAGCGACAGTCCCTGAATTATCTTTTGATACCAAAAATATTGCGTGGTTTTTACTTGTTCTGTACTTTGTTTTTCAGGTAAAGAAGGAAAATTCAGCCAGCTGATTTTGTTTTTAGCTTACTGCTGTCCTGGTCAGAAGAAATTATTGGTCTGTTGTTTAAATTACTAAAGACAACAAGATATTTGTAAATTATCTTACAATAAACAACTTACAATGAAGTTTGATTTCACTGTCTTTCTTAGTATACGTATAGGAATAATATAATTTTCAAAATGACATGTTAAAATATTTAAAACTTAATATGTTATTAATTTTTTTTGAAAATTGAAAAGGCTTTCTGAAACAATCTTAAAACATCTGGCCTCTTTGGGGTCAGGGGGGAAGGAAGAGGCCACAGGCCACAGACCACACCTCAGCCCGCTTCCATCCTTTTGCACTGTCAAAGAGCAGCCAATACAATGAAGTAAAAATGTGATTGCAGTCATCTGCAGTTCCTCCAGGTATATACTTAGCCTAATAAATTTTTAAATATATTTTGTAAGCACTGAGAAACATCCCCATAGGATATTAATTCCATATTCACATTTAGATAACCATTAACATTGGATGCCACCCTAGCTGGTTTGGCTCAGTGAATAGAGCGTCGACCTATGGACTGAAGGGTCCTGGGTTTGATTCCAGTCAAGGGCACACGCCCAGGTTGCAGGCTTGATCTCCAATAGGGGGTGTGCAGGAGGCAGCCAATCAATGATTCTCTCTCATCATTGATGTTTCTATGTCTCTCTCCCTCTCCCTTCGTCTCTGAAATCAATAATACATATTAAGAAAAAAAAAAGATTGGAGCCCTGACTGGTTTGGCTTAGTGGGTAGAGTGTCGGTCGGCCTGTGGACTGAAGGGTCCCAGGTTCGATTCCGGGCAAGGGCATGTGCCTTGGTTGCGGGCACATACCCAATAAGAGATGTGCAGGAGGCAGCTGATCAATGTTTCTCTCTCATCGATGTTTCTAGCTCTCTAACTCCCTTCCTCTCTGTAAAAAATCAATAAAATATATTTTTTAAAAAAAAGATTGGATGCCTAACAGATTCCATGCAGTTAGATGGCCATGCCAGAATCTCCAGGTTTTTCCCCCCCTATTTGTTTAAAATAGGGAACTTAGTGTGTGGTTTTTTATTACAACAATAATATATAGTGATGGGCAGAAGTAGTTTGACAGTTATGAGTGTGCAAAAGTTTACTTTTAAAATATTTTTTATTGATTTCAAAGAGGAGGGGAGAGGGAAAGAGATGGAAACACCGGTAAGAATCATTGATCGACTGCCTCCTGCATGGCCCCCACTGGGGATCGAGACCGCAACCCAGGCATGTACCCTTGACTGGAATCGAGCCTGGGATCCTTCAGTCTACAGGCTGACACTCTATCCACTGAGCCAAACTAGCTAGGGCAAAAGTTTACTCTTATATTATTATTTATTATATATATCTGTCTCTTTTCCATATGGACAACTGTAAACTTTTGCCCACCCCTGTAATTTCCAAAAGACTACAGAATAAAAAATAAAACATAAAACCCATTCTCTTGAGTTTTAGATAAACATTAAATAAAATACATATAGTGTGGCTCAGTGGTTGATCATCAATCTATAAACCAGGAGGTTGTGGCTCAATTCCTGTTCAGGGCACAAGCCTGGGTTGTGGACTAGACCCCCTATGTGGAATGTGCAAGAGGCCACTGATCAATGATTATCATTGATGTATTGATGTTTGTAGCTCCCTCTCAGAAATAATAAAAGAAATATATATATATATATATATATATATATACACACACACACACGCACACAGACACATATATACTAGAGGCCCAGTGCACAAAAATTTGTGCACTGGGGAGGGCGGGCAGTCCCTCAGCCTGGCCTGTTCCCTCTCGCAGTCAGGGAACCCTTGAGGGATGTCCACCTGCTGGCTTAGGCCTGCTCCCAGGGGCATCAGGCATAAGCTGGCAGTCAGACATCCCTCTGGTAGCCCAGGAGCACTCAGGGGATGTCCACTTGCCAGCGGGGAGCAGGCCTAAGCTGCAGTAGGACATCCTTAGCACTGCTGAGGGGGCAGAGAGGCTCCTGCCACCACCGCTGTACTGGCAGCGCAGCCTAGCTTGTGGCTGAGCAGAGCTCCCCCTC
Organism: Murina feae; assembly: GCA_004026665.1. Lineage (NCBI taxonomy): Eukaryota > Metazoa > Chordata > Mammalia > Chiroptera > Vespertilionidae > Murina > Murina feae. The sequence continues at coordinate 5,262 of PVJC01016092.1, forward strand.
TGGGAGCGCACCGACCACCAGGGGGTAGCTTCTGCATTGAGTGTCCCCTGGTGGTCAGTGTGTGTCATAATGACCAGTCATTCTGCTGTTAAGACCAATTTGCATATTACCCTTTTATTATATAGGATATATATTTTTTCTTTTTTTTAAGAAAATGTAGGAAAAATGATCATTCTTTTTTAAAAAATATATTTTGATTTTTTGCAGAGACAAAGGGAGAGGGATAGAGAGTAAGAAACATTGATGAGAGAGAAACATTGATCGCTGCCTCCTGCACACCTCCTACTGGGGATGTGCCTGCAACCAAGGTACATGCCTTGACTGGAATCGAACCTGGGACCTTTCAGTCCGCAGGCTGACACTCTATCCACTGAGCCAAACCGGTCAGCGCTGATCATGCATTCTTATCCAACAGCAGTAAGACAAACTTCCCTAATGACAGAAGTGTTTGTCACTGCCCTGGCTTGGTGTGTTCATTTGGTTGGAGTGTGTTTCTGTACACCAAAAGGTTGTGGGTTCCATTCCCAGTCAGGGCACATACCTAAGTTTCAGGTTCAGTCCCCAGTTTGGGTGCATCTGGAAAGCAACCAATAAATGTTTCTCTCCCTGCCCTCTAAAATCAAATAAACATATACTTGGGTGATGACTTAAGGGATTGTATGTCATTAATAAGAAATCCTATTTCAATAAAAAAAATCCTATTTCACTTTTAAAAATGGGCAGTGAATTAGTCAACTGTCCTTTTTATCCATCAAATTGTTAAAGATTAAAGGCAAAGTTGCCTGGCTGGTGGGTTCAACTCCCATCAGGGCACATGCTCGGGTTGCAGGCTTGATCTCCATTCAGGAGGCAGTTGATCATTCTCGTAATTGATGTTTCTATTCCTAACCCCAATTTTCTGAAATCAATCATAACAAAAAATTTTTAAATGGTTTAAATGGTAAATGTTTTTTTTTAAAGATAAGGTTTTAGAGTAGGAGGAATCAGTCTCCTACACTGTTAGTGCAAGTTTACCATCTTTTTGAGAGTGATTTGGCAGTGTCTATTAAATTTCAAAATATACGTAGTTTGAGTCATTTCCACTTCTAATAGTCTGGTCTACAGAAGTACTCATACTATAACGACTTGTCCAAGGATGCTCATTCAAGATCATATGACCTTTCAGAGCAGTGCAGGTAGAGACCTAAAAGCTTTCAGAGAAGAACATCACAAAGTTGCAGAGGTAAAAGTGGCTTCAAGCCAAGAAGAGGGGAGGACTAAGGAAATCCATTGTGGTAACACCTATCTTGAACTTAATAGCTTTCACAACTGTGTGAAAATAAGTGTAGTTTAACCCCCGAAGTCTGTGCCATTTTGTAACAGCACCCTAGCAAACTAAATGCACTCTAAGGATACCAACCAACCACTTAGCAAGTGGACCACAATGCTCATCCTAGAAAGAGCAGCCATTTGTTTTGACAGGAATAGGCACATGTTCTGGATTTATGAATATAGATTTGCCTTTCCTGCTCATGGTGTTTGATGTACTGGTGTCCTGTATCACTGTGTCAGAGCAAGGGAGCCATTTTACAACAAAGGAGGTTGGGATTAGGCACATGATTGTGGAAATTTGGTCAGAACAGATAGACCACTAGAGCTGTCAGCCTGACAGTGCAGGGGAACACCCTTTGAAGGCACAACTAAAGCACTAGCTCATAGGCTAAGTCCCCAGTATGCCACATACATTAAGTCAGTGACTTACGTGTCTGTGCTGCTGGGTTAGGTAGATCACACACAGGTGGAAGCCAGAGTTTCCCTGCTGGGAAACTGTACTGGTCTCTGCAGCTCTGGCTTCCCCAGGTTGACAGTTTTGATTTCCAAAAGGGGGGGATGTTTTTACCGGGGTAGACAAGAGTCCCACTGAAATATTACCTGTGCACTTTGGCCAGGAGACAGCATGCAGAGGAGTCAGTGTTGGCAGGAGTAATCGACCCTGATCATAGCTGTTACACAGTGAAGGCAAGGAGAAATGTTTGGTACCCAAGTGGTCCGGTTGGGTGCTTCTTGCCTAATGTTGATGGTCTACAGACAGGTTTAGCAGCCAGTCTGAAAAGGGCATTAAAAACAGGGCTCAGACCTCCTGCAGAAAGAGTCTGGGTGGTGCCACTAGGTAAGCCACTGACCAATAGTGGTACTAACTTAGGTGAGAGAAATTTAGAACATGGAGGAGGAAGCAGGATCAATGGAGGCTATAATTTGTCTCCTGTCCCTCCACTCTGACTTTTCTCTAGGAAAGGAGTCCCTTTCTCCCCCACCTCCCAAATCCAGGAGGGGCTGTCCCTCAAATTTATGCCAAGAAGTGAATTTAAGGGTACAAGAAGTGGACTAAGCTTGCCATGGTTTGAATAATTGTGTACTGCCAAAATGCATGTTGGAATCTTTACTCCCAGCAAGATGGTATTAAGGTGGAGCTGTTAGGAGGTGATTTGATCATGAGGGCGGAGCCCTCTTTAATGGGATTAATGCTCTTATAAACCAGCTCCCACCTCCCACGGAGCTCTCAGGCCCCTACCACTTGTGCATATATGAGAACAGAAGTTGATTGCAGACTTCCAGCCTCTAGAACTGTGAGCAATAAATCTCTGTTGATAAGTTACCCAGTCTATGGTACAGTGGAACCTCAGTGCTTGAACCTAATTCATTCTGGAAGGCTGTTTGAGAAGCAATTTGTTTGAAAACCAAATCTGTTTTCCCATTAGAAATAATGTAAGTTGAATGAACCCATTCCAGACCCCCCAATGATTCCCTTTTTTCACCTTTCTCATATACACAGTATATGTCTAATGTACTATTTACTCTATAAATAAATAATTCTTTTCTTAAATTTATCAAACCACCCCCTCCTAACCTTAAGTGAATTTTTCAGGGACTGGGTGGGTGGGTGAGTGAGAAATGATTAACCAAAGAACTTATATGCACATATGCATAACCCAGGGACCAGACAATAAAGTAGTGAAGGCCTGGGGTGGGCTAGAAGGGGTCAATAGGGGGGGGGGGGACCTCAGTAATAATTTAAACAATAAGGTTAATTTAAAAAACACAAAAAGAATTTTTCATATATCACTGCCTCTGAAATGCCATCACCAACTAACTGCTTATCTTTTTATCCAATCAACAACAGTTTTCTACCTATTCAATTGCCTGTGGTTATTGTTTTGTGAGCACTTTCACACCCTTAGTAACATTAGCACTTGGATGGCCTCTTTATGTTTTTAAATTGTGCTAATTGTCACCAGCAACAAAAGCATTCTCTCTTTTGTTTGTTGCCAAAGAGAGCTGCGCTACCAGCTTGAAAGGGCTGTCAGGTAGAGAACTGGAGACATTTTTCCTGTGAACAACTTTGTAGAGAACCGAATTGTTTGAGATGGCAGACATTAGAGAAATGAGTTTTGACTACAGTTTGTCATGGCAGCCCAAACAGACGAAGGCAGGAGTGAATATTGTAATGCACGGCTTAGATCCCTGTAGGACTGAAGGACTTCCGCCTTCCTTGGAATTGCCTCTGCTGCCTATGATTACACACCCTTTCCAGGAAAGCCTTCACACTATGAGGGCTTACATTATATTTTTTACCAACACGGGAATATAAAGGTCAGCCGCCAGTTTCATCTCAGGGAGAGTCTGAAGGGCCATCCAGCTTCAGCTCCTTATGGGATTGGCTGAAGTCCTTGAAAGTGCATTGCAAGGAAAACTTAAAAAACGATAAAGAAAACGAAAGTAAAGCGCGTTGCAAGCTGTTTCCCTTGCACAGGTGGTGGTCCAGAAGCACTCCTAAATAAACCTGCAGTTTGAATTTCATCTGAGAACTGGTTTTCTAGGGAACTGAACCTGTGATATATAATCATTAGGGGAATGTCCTGGTTTGGGAAAGATACAGACTGAACTATTTCTGGGTTAAATGCCATGAAGTTTGCAAGTGTTTTCAAATTGTTCTGGAAAAAGGGATGCGTTATGTGTATGCACACAGGTAAACATGGCAAAATGTTAACTGATGAATGTAAGTCAAGTGTATGCCTATTTATAGCTTTTCTGTAGGTTTGAAATTTTCCAGAATATAATGTTAAGGGGTTAAACCATGACACATGCAAATGAAGAGGAGTCCAATGTAGAGCTATAAAAGGACGCTCCAGAAGAATTCACTGAACAGCAAGAGAGGGGTGTACTGTGAAATTCAAGGCACCAGTTTCAAAATTAAGATAGTGTTCAACATTATCAAATAATTACAAAATGGTCAAGTAAGGCGAGGACTAAAGTGGCCCATACATTTAGTATCCAGGAGGTCCCTGATAATCTTGGGGACAGAAAAGTCAATGAAAAAGTGTTACAGGTCCCTGCCACCTAGCACCTTTGCTCCTTCTCTATAGATGGTCATTTAGTTGAAGTACCATATTTTCAGGTATATAGTGTTTTTTAAAAAACATTTTTATTGATTTCAGAGAAGAAAGGAGAGGGAAAGAGAGAGAGAAACATCAGTGAAGAGAGCGAATCATTGATTGGCTACCTCTTGCACGCCCCTTACTGGGGATTGAGCCTGCAACCTGGGCATGTGCCCTTGACTGAAATCAAACCCAGGACCCTTCAGTCCGCAGGCCAACTTTCTATCCATTGAGCCAAACCATCTAGGGCTATTGGGCTTTTAAGACTTAAAAAAAGAAGAGAAAATAATATATATATTATGTTGAAGGTCCTGAAATTGTCCCTGTAGGGGTAATGTAGAGCCACTCGGAAATTCACAATTTATTGGGAGAGGCATATAAACTCAAATACTTAATGCACTGTGATAGGTATAAGAATAGAGAAACAGACAATACAGAGGAAAGAATAAGGGGAAAGAAAGAAGCTTGCAGGGAAAATACATGCACATTTACTCTGCATATTTAAGAAACAGAGTAAATGAGCCATTACAACCTGGCTTAACCATGGGATTAGTTTGCTTGCAAATTAAAACTTTAAAAATGGCCACGACTGGTTTGGCTCAGTGGACAGAGCATCGGCCTTCAGACTAAAAGGTCCCAGGTTCGATTCCGTCAAGGGCATGTACCTTGGTTGCAGGCACATCCCCAGTAGGAGGTGTGCAGGACGCAGCTGATCGATGTTTCTCTCTCATCGATGTTTCTTACTCTCTATACTTCCCCCTTCCTCTCTGTAAAAAATCAATAAAAATATATTTTAAAAAACGTTAAAAATGTATGTGCCATGTTGAAAAATTGAGGCACTTATCACAAAATCCCAATTTCTGGCAAATTGGAAAGATCTGGCAACACTAGGCTGAGGCTGGGAGAAGGCTGTGGTGTAGGCAAAAGTTCCTCATGCCCTCTGGCAGCTCCACTGATTTAAGGTACTTGCTTTGATCTTGATTACATTTCTGGGGCCTCATAAATTTTGCACCAAGGCCAGTGCCTAACTCGTCTCACCCTAGTCCTCCCCTACTTGTTAAGGGCTCGGAACGGCAGGCTAAACAGCTTGGGCGTGCTTTAATCTACACAATGGTAAACAGCTCAGGTGGTTGTTTTCTTTGAGCAGAGGCAAAACGGACGAGATCCGCGTTTGGGGGAGCACTTAGGTTCCCACGCCCCAAATCCCCCCTTGACTCCAAACCACTCGGTTTCCCACTTCTCTTTAACACTCGCATTTTCACTTGGTTCCTGATTTTTGCCCCTAAACCACTGACGGTACCCTCTCCCTTCCTCTCCAAGTGAGCGTCCACCCCCGACCCGGAAGGCCCGAGCACCTGCCTCTTGGGCTGCTGCTTCCACCTGCGCTCTGCAGCGACGTCTCCCACAGCTTTCCAGTCTCGAGAGTCGCTACCGATAGCATCGCTCTGCTCCAACGGGGCGGAGCTTCCTCATCGGTGCGCTCAGCATTCGGCTAGTGCTGCCTCGCCCCGGCGACCATCCAGCGGGAGGCGGAGCGAGTCCAAAATGGCGGCTCTCAGGCTGGCGCGCTCCGTGCTGCCGAGGCTTTGAGGTGGTCGCCAGGGGTCAGGGGGAACGATTTCCCCGCCGCAGGGGCCCTGGAAGATGAATCGGGGGCTCTGCTAAGGTTAGGCGGTGGCGGTGGGGAGAAGTGGCAGCAAGTGCTGCGGTGGAGTCCACGGAGCGGGATGTGCGAGAGTTACTCCAGGTCGTTGTTGAGGGTCTCGGTGGCGCAGATCTGCCAGGCGCTGGGCTGGGACTCCGTGCAACTCAGCGCCTGCCACCTCCTCACGGACGTCCTGCAGCGCTACCTGCAGCAGCTGGGACGGGGCTGCCACCGGTACTCGGAGCTCTGTGAGTACCGGGCTGGGTGCGGGAGGGCTGCCTCTGGAGAAGTCACGAGTGACACCTCCGGTCTCCCCATCGCTATCCCAGCATCTCCGAGGGGTTCGTGTCCTTCACCCCCTACGCGAGTTCGGGCGTCGTCTTGGTCCCTGACGCCCCTCCGCTCCCACTGTCCCTGGAAACTCGAAGTCATCCTTTCGGTGCCTCGTCCTTGTCCGCTAACTTCCCGCCTCCAGCCGGGAGCCCTGGGTCGGCTCCCAGCTCCACACCCTCCCGCCCGCCTCTGCCCTGAAACGCGCGTCCGTCCTGCTCCCGGGGTCCTGCTTGGCTGCGCGTGAGCACCACCTCCGGAGGGTCCGAGAGCCCCTCTCGCTTGGGCTCCCTCCCCGCCCGCCTCGCCCGCCAACTCCTGCAACTAGTTGTCACCGGCGCTCCGTCTGCCGGCCGCTCCGAGCGAGGCCGGCCGTTCTTCGGCTCCCAACGGCGGGCGCGTTGACAGCTCCGCTCCGTTAGGGACCCCGCCTCGCCCGCCCGCGGCTGCTCGTTTCTCAGCAGCGTCTCTGCTGACTCCTTCCCCGAGGCCAGCGTCGTCAGCTTCCCTCAGAGGAGCTTGTCCCGGGGCGGACACGCACCCGTCGGGCGCCCTCCCTCCTGGCTGTTGCCTGTCCGTGGTTGTGCGAGTGTGGCGGAGGGACCCGGGGCGAGTGCCCACGGCCCCGCAGGTAACCCGAGGCACCGTGCTTCCGGCTGCTGCTTGCGGGGATGCCTGCAAGGGTCTTGAGCTGGAAAGGTATTTACTATGTGGGGATATTTCATAGAAGCTGCACATCATCTCCTCGATGTGACGACGGTTGTGTTTGGGGAGGGAACTGCCCGCCTGTTGTGAATTTCGGATGCTAACTTTTTAAGGCAGTAAGTAACCCGGAGCACTGGGTGGAGTGTTTCATGGGAAAGTTCGTTTTGTTCAAGTGACTCCTAGACTGAGAAACGGAGACCCATTGGACACACTCTCCTTCTCAGGCCCAATTTCCATTCCAGCTTCTGTAGTGCTGCCAACATAATTTATCCGTAACACGCATCTGGCCGTGTCATTCTTAAAAGTGTTTCAGTGGTTTACAGGCTGAAAACGTACACTCTTACGCAATGCACCGTTCCTTCTGCGAGCATTTTTCTTACCTTCTGCTGGCCTGCCGTCCTATTTGCAGTCATGCTGGAGCTACCTTACCTGCCTCTTCTGAAACATTGTAATCTATGCGTTCCTCTGTGCATGCAGTTTCCTAGAGTGTCCTTCACCCCCCGGGCCCACCAGTAGTACTACTTGTATTTTGAGATTCACTTATCACATCTGCTTTAGGAAACTCATGTTATCTCTCATGAGTCTGTGCATATTTCTGTTAGGTTTATTTAGCACCTTGGTTTGTAATCATGTGTGTTTCTCTCTCACCTTGTCCGGTCTCCTCTACAGTAAGCACATTTATAATGTTTGTATCCTGTAACCTCATGTGCTAGGCCCCCAGGAACTATTTGTTGAGCAAATGAATGAACTGGTAACCCGCTACCATAATAGCTATGTAATCACTGCACTCTTTTGAGTTTTTAAAAGTGTGTATTTCTTTGAATGTTTGATTTCACTGATACTTCTCATCGAAATTTGAAACTTTCCATAGCTCTCATTCATGGCTGTCTTGAAAGTACACCACCAGCACACTCCTTGGCTTTTGCTTCTTTTCCTCCCCTTCTTCCCTCCCACCACTTCACGATCCTTGAGAATATTGTTATGGTTATGCATAGTCCAGATTATGCTACCAGTTTCCCCAAATAAAGACAGATGTACTATACCTTTAGGTTATCAGAATATCTCCCGAGTACATAGTTACCTTTGGTGCCTTATACAACCGAAACAGAGTATGTGCTGGCACTCCAAGTAACCAGGTACTCCAGTCATTAAGTGATTATTGTTATGAATTAATGTGAACCCCTTTCCCAATTACTCAGTTTCTGTAGTTGATTTTCTTGCTTTCAGTGGGAATGCAATTATCAGGTTCATTAGTCTCCATTGTGGTTTGGTGACTTTTTTAAAAATGCCAAGTTTTGGTATACTTATTCATTACAGACTTTTTTTAGATTCTTTTTTCTTTCCTCTCCTTACTTTAACCTTGAATTCTGTAACCTCAGATTACTACTATACAATCTTATAGTCAATTCCTTTAAATCCCCTTTGTCTTTTTGATAAACACTTATTGAGTACCACTTATGAACTAAGCACTATGCTAGGTTTTGGAGACATTAATTTACTTAGGCACAATCCTGCCCAAAGGTTTGTACATGGCTGTCAAAATGTCAGCAACAACGAACTGATGGTATTTATTCCTTTTTTTTAAAAAATGCTCTCAAGTTAAAGCAAGTATCAGAAGTTACTGTTAATTCAACAGATAATGCATTTTTAGATTTCCCTAAGGCAACGATTTGTCAAAGCACACATGGGCTGTATATGTTGTATTATGTATAAAATATGTAGTAGCTGAAATCAGGTGCTAAATATTTCAGAATGACTCTTAGCACTAGAACTATAATTTTTTGTTTGTTAATCTTCACCTGAGGATATTTTTTCCTTTGCTTTTTGGAGAGAAGGAAGGGGAGAGAGAGGCACACATACACATCTACTGGTTGCCTCCTCATTCACCCTGACTAGGGTCGGGGAACAAACCCGAAACCCAGGTACATGTCCTTGACTGGGAAACGAACCCTCCCCCCTCTGGTGTGTGGGCCCGTGACAGTCCTGAGCAATACCAACTAGGGCACCAATACTATAATATTTGCATGGTGTAGGCAGTAAATGCAAAAGGAATAAGGTAAAGGAGAGGTGGTTGTGGGCTATGGATTCTGGGGCAGGATTACTTCACAGAAAAGATGACATTTCAGTTGAACTATGAAGTATGGTTGTCTGTAGGAGGAGAGCATGCCAGGTTAGCGAAAAGCATAACCAGTGGTTCTCTACCTTCTGGCCCTTTAAATACAGTTCCTCATGTGCCCCAACCATAAAATTATTTTCGTTGCTACTTCATAACTGTAATGTTGCTACTGTTATGAATCGTGATGTAAATATAGGATGGTCTTGGGCGACCCCTGTGAAAGGGTCGTTCGACCGCCAAAGGGGTTGAAAGCCGCTGGAAACTAAGATACCCAAGTGGAATTAAACATGATAAAAGTACTAGTGAGGTGGCCTGCTTGACATATTTAGCCAGTTGAAGCATTTTAGAGGAAAATGTTAAGCAGAGTGAAATCAGGTTAGGGAGGAACTTAAAAGACAGAGAAATTAAAGTGTGGTAGAAATCACTGCATACTCCTAAAGGAGGAGAACTGTGATGAAAGTGATATTTTAAGAATATTGTGCTGTTGGTCAACTGTGAGAAAGATTCAAGTTGGGAGAACTTAAAACTATACGGAGATAGTGATTTTAGGAATAGACAGAAGAAACTCTGAAATCCAGGGCCCAAAGGGAGTTTCAGCCCCTTAAACTGTTAATAGTTGGATATCCTTCCAGAATTTTCCTCATGTGTGTGGGCAAGCATGTATCTAATTTTTACAAACTTTATTCTTTTTCATTTTATAGCATGATTTAATTTTGGACATAGAAGTTTGAAGTAATCATAGGTGATTTCAGTAAGAAAACAAAATTCTTAGGGTATTGTTAGGGTGTTGTAACTTAGAAATTGAAATTTTCATAGGAGCTTTGAAAGATGTAGAGAGACCTTAAGTTCTGCTAAGGGTAGGCATAGGAAAAATTTCTTTTTCTAAAGAGTATCTCACTATATCTAACTTGTATTCTTTTTCTCGGTATCTCTTACACATGGTGTCTTTTAATTATATTAAAAGTTTTATATATAAATTACCTTTATGATCTAAGTTCTTTCTCTAAATTTCCTTGGATTTAAAGAATTGATTCAGCAAGCAATGAATGCATGAATAAGTAGAGCAACAAATCAATATCTCTCTCCCTCTTTTTCTCCCCCACATCTCTAAAACAATAAAAATAAATAAAAAATTGATTCAGCAGTATAATTCATTCAACAACTGTTTTTTAATATATTTGTTATTGTTGATAGTATTATAGATATCTCCCATTTCCTCACTTCTTTCCCCCAAGTTCTTTGGTTTATCTCTTGTTCCCCCGACTCCGCATTGAGGTATGTCAGTCTGTTTCATGCCTCCATGCTTAAGGTTTCATTTTGTTGGTCAATTCATTTTGCTCATTAGATTCCACAAATAAGTGAGAGCATGTGGTATCTGTCTTTCTCAGTTGGCTTATTTCACTTAGCAAAATATTTTCCAGATCCATCCATGCTGTCCCAAAGCGTGAGAGATCACTCTTTTTTACAGTTGAATAGTATTTTATAGTGTAAATAGCCCACAGCTTTTTTCCACAAGTATTTATTGAGTGCCAGCTATGTCATAGTCATTGTCTTAGGGATGACTAAGATGCATCCCTAAGAGATGCATCACTGAATAATAGAGAAAATGTAATGGCCATTTACTTAAGTCAGCACAGCATTCTAGCTATCTAATAAAAAATAATAATATTTATTGGGCATTTCATTTGTGTCAGCCACTGTTCCCTAAACTTTGTTGCGTACCAACTGATTGTTAGTATGAATTGTCTTGGTATTCTGGTTGGTTGTCAGGTCATATTTAAAGTTGATTTTAAAAATCAGCTTTGTAGCCCTGGCCGGTGTGGCTCAGTAGCTTGGGCATCATCCTGTGTACCGAAGCGTTGCTGCTTTGATTCCCAGTTGGGGCTCATGCCCAGGTTGCAGGCTTAATCCCCAGTCAGGGGCATACAGAAGGCAGCTGTTTGACGTTCCATCCTCACATCGATGTATCTTTCTCCCTCTCCTTTCTTCCCTTACTCTAAAAAAAAATCAATAAAGATATTATTTTAAAAGAGAATCAACTTTCTAATATATATTTTAATATGTTTTTATTGATTTCAGAGGGCAGAAGGGAAAGGAAGAGAGAGATAGAAATTATCAGTGATATGAGAGAATCATCGACTGGCTATTTCTTGCGTGCCCCCCTCCCCCCCCCCCGCCCCCACTGGAGATTGAGCCCACAACGTGGGCATGTGCCCTGACAGGGAATTGAACCATGACCTCCTGGTTCATAGGTTGATGCTCAACCACTAAGCCACACCAGTCAGGCAACTCTGTAATATTTAAATACTATGTCCTATTTAAAATTTATTCCATTCTTCCTGACAGCTAGGTCTTGATATGTAACATACTTGATTCTGATACATATGTAGCTAATATTTTTTTCTTAATATGTTTTAAATATTCATGGGATTTTCTTAAAATAATTTGCTTTGCTTTTGACTTTGTTTCAGATGGCCGAACAGACCCGATTTTGGATGATGTTGGTGAAGCTTTCCAACTTATGGGGGTTAGTCTTAATGAACTAGAAGACTATATTCATAATATTGAACCCGTTACTTTCCCACATCAAATTCCTTCATTTCCTGTTAGTAAGAACAATGTACTCCAATTTCCTCAACCTGGAAGTAAAGATGCAGAGGAAAGAAAAGAATACATTCCTGATTACATGCCACCCATTGTGTCTTCTCAAGAAGGTTTGTGATGTTTTTGTTTATTTCTAACTCATATATATTCAGGTAACTATTTTAAGGGGTTTTTAATCTTCATAGTTTTCTTAACTGAGTTATATAGAATGCCATACTAACATATAAATTCTAGAAGTGCAATAAAAATATTTTCATACTAGAGGCCTGGTACAGGGGTATGATCCCTAGGCCTGACTAGTGATCGAAGTGCAAGTGTCTGGCGTGGAAGGGCAGGTGCCAGCTGACTTCTGGGCCCTAGGAAGCACTCGGGTCCCCGGGCCCCCATGTGGCCCCCTCCACCTGAGTCACAGTGTCTGAGTCTCCACATGGAGATGCAGTGAGTGTGGCCAGACGCTTCACTGGGCCACCCAGCCAGTGGAAGCCAGGCGGGCAACACGCTCTCTTCCAGCCAGCCTCACAGACTAGTTCTTGCGAGAACCCATGGGGAGCCCGACCAGCCCCTGTGGTCCCGGCAGCTGCGGCCCGGCTCACCCAGAAGAGGCCGAAGGGGTGTGGGATGGGCTCCTTGTAGGCAGCCGGCACCTAAGCGTGCTGCCAGCGCTGTGTTGCTGACTCCCACCATGGTCTGTGCCGCCCCCTGGTGGTCGGTACACATCATAGCAAGCAGTCAAATGACTGCCCGAGTGGAATGGACAATTTGCTTATTAGACTTTTATTCCATAGGATTATTTACAAATTATCCTAACCTTTAAGTTAACAAACTTCAGCTGGCATCACCAGGTAGCGATGTGGCGTAATCAAGGTTATATCTGATGAGCCACTTATTTCCTTTGTAAATTTTATGAAGGGAGAACAGAACATGACCACAAAAAAGCCTTATTTGAAAACTAGAGGTCTGGTACATGAATTCATGCATGGGTGGGGTCCCTCGGTCTGGCCAGTGATTGGGGCTGATCAGGGCCTTCTGGCCCAGTCTCCATCAGGGCCAATGGGCCAGCTGGCGGGGTGGGGCGGGGAGAGGGACTGTTGGAGGTTGGTCAGCTGGTCCTGGGGCCGATGGGGCCTGGCCAGCCAGAGGGAGGGACCATGGAAGGTTGCCTATGGGAGCGCATTGACCAGCAAGGGACAACAACTGCATTGAGCATCTGCCCCCTGGTGGTCAGCGTGTGTCATAGACCGGCTGGTAATCCAGTCATCTGGTCACATGGTCATAATGGCCACTTAGGCTTTTATATGTACATAGATGGGAAGTTTAAGTAAATAGAAAGCCTTTGAAGCAGAAAAATTAGGGTAGCTCTTTTCCTCCTGCTTATTAGTAATGTGAGTTTGTATGTTACTGGAACATTCACTAGTATTTTACAGATTTACATCCATTTTTTAATGATAAATAGACATGTTTGGTTGTATAGAATTTTTATTATAAAATAATTGCTAAACAGGCATAGTAACTACATATTCCCCTCACCCAGCTTCTCTGTAATTCCCTAAAATTCTGGTTCTTCCCCACCTTTGAATTTATTTATATTTGCATCCTTTATTGTCCTTGAGGAAATCTTACTCTTTATAATCCCCTATGTAAAGTCATTCTTTTTAAACCATTATTCCCTAATGTCATCATTTTTTATCTTGGAGACATATTTGTTAGGACTTCTCTAAGCATATATTTACTTTATTTCTAAAAATCTTTTTAAAAAATATATTTTTATTGATTTCAGAGAGAAAGATAGAGGGAGAGAGAGATAGAAACATCAATGACAAGAGAGAATCACTGATCAGCTGCCTCCTGCACGCACCCTATTGGGGGTCAAGCCCACAACCTGGGCATGTATCTTTGACTGGAGTCGAATCAGGGAGCCTTTAGTCTGCAGGCTGACATTCTTCCACTGAGCCAAACCAGCTAGGACAATATACTTACTTTGAAAACATAACAAATGCTTTTCAATATCAACATTGTCAAAGGAGGGTTTTTTGGTCAGAGGCCTGATTAAAAAGAACTGACGTTTTCTCTTATGGACAAGTCATGAATGTCAAGTACACCTGGAATTCCTTCTTTACTGTTGTCATTAAATGTAATTTATTAAGCTTCCTAGGCATTTTTATGAGGGTCATATTAAATATTAATCCATGATATATCCTCTAGTACTTTAAAAATAATCTTTGCATGCCTCTGAAATTTTTAGGTGAAAGGCACTTAGAAATACACAAAATTTGGATTTGAGCTAAGAAAACTTAAGGCATTGTGTAGGAAGAAATTAAAGGAAAGATACTAATATGTGAATAATTAGCACATCAGTGGTTCTCAGAATGATAAGTGATAATGAGTTTTCTATCAGTGAATTAGACAGTGGTAAAGTTTAATGACCACACTTATGCACATTATCAAATGGCATGTGATTGAGCTGGAACTACTATTTTCATTTAAAAAATTTCAGCCCAGCCCATCCAGTGTTGCTCAGTCCACTTATGAACCAGGAGGTCATGGTTGGATTCCCTTCAGGGGACTTGTCTGGGTTGGGGGCTCAATCCCTAGTAGGGAGCATGTAGGAGGCAGCTAATCAATGATTCTCATCATTAATATTTCTCTCTCTCCCTTTCCCTTCCTCTCTGAAATAAAAAAAAAGAGGGAGGAAGAAAAGGAATTCATTTAAAAAAATTTTTTTCAGCCCATTTTTTCTCTGCCTTTTGGAGCTTTCTAAATCTGTTTTGTAATTGCATATCTTTCTGTCTTGTATTATACCTCCTATTTAATAGTTAAACTGGTTTTTTTTCTGGCATCTTTAGTAATTTGGACTCAATGGACATTTAATCTAAATCCTTGATTTGTGCCTAGGCTTATGTTTGGTTCATACATAACCTTCATTTATTTATTTAGAGAGTTATTTTATAAATAACCTCTAATAAGCTCATACTCAAAACCAAGGCTAGGACTTTGATCATAATCTCCACTTACTCATTTGGTCCTTTTGTTTTATTTTTATAGCATGCAAATAATACACAATAAAATTCTCTCAAATTGATATAGTTATCATGTTTAAATACTGCCAAGGAAGTGTAACTAAGATATCAGATTTATATTGGGAAGTGAAAGGGTATGAAAAGCAGGTTAGTGATTTTAGGAACTGACTTCTGTCTGACATTACTACCATAAAATTTTGGGTTTCTCTTCTAGAATATTTGAAGCAAAGAATCTTATTTCTTTTGGCTTTTTATGCAATCTATAATAATAAAAATGTAATATGCTAATTAGACCAGATGTCCTTCTGGATGACCTTCTGGACAAAGCCAGGGCTGAGTGGGAAGCCAAACAAGTCAACTTAATAAGTCATTATAATCTAATATTTCTTTTTTCTTGGGTATAGAATATTAGGAAGTTCCTAGTCTTCTGTTAGTGGTGTGAAGTGCGACAGACATGAACAACTTCGATAATAAGACCTGTTTTCCAGAGTCTTTATTTTCTTTTTATTTCCTCAAGAGCCACATGTGAGATGCCTGACTTTGGTCTTAAAATATTAGCAAAATACTGTTATGGGACTACCATTTTACCAATCTTTCAACTTGGTTCATGTCAAAAAAAGCATTTGAGTGGCTTCTCTATGATGGTGAATGTATAAGAATAGAAAGACTTAGCCACAGTTAGGGGGAAAAAGGAAAAGAATAGAAGGACTGACGGGGCAGCAGGATATATAGTAGAAAAAGCATGGGCTTTATGAAACCATTCAGACATGACTTAGTAGTTACTGAGTTTATAGTGTTATCAAGTTACTTTACCTTTCTGAACCTTATGTTTATCATCTGTAAAAATATAGCATAATAAATAATTTTTAAATTAAAAAAGAACACACAAGCTCATAGATACAGAGAACAGATTTGTGGTTGCCAGAATTGTGGTGGGGGAAGGGGTGCGAAATGAAAGAAGGGAGTAAAAAACTTCAAATTTTCAGTTACAAAAAAATGTCATGGGATATAATGCACAACATGCTAACTGTAGTTGATAATACTGTATTGCATATTTAAAAGTTGCCAAATGTATATATCCCTGACCTTTAGTTTCTTTACACCCCCCCTTTGTTTTTACCTTAAATGTGACTTTTTAAGTCACTTTTGGTCTACAGCTCCTCACCCACCAAACCTGCCCTTGCTGAATCCCTTTCATTTTCTTCCAGTGTATTTGTTGAAGAATCTGGGTGATATGACTTATAGGATTGCCACAGTCTTGATTTTGCTGACTGTACTCATAGTACCGTTAAATGTGATTCTTGCAAATTGGCAGCGAGAATCTGAGGCTGGATCAGATTCTGGTTCAATACCTTTGGCAAGATATATGGAGTGTTATGTTCCTTCATCAGGAGGCTAATGTCTGGTTTTCACTTTTTTTTATATTAGCAGTGTTGATGCTCGTTGCCTAAACCCATTAATTCATTAGGGGTTGCAAGATAGAGACATTCATCATTTTGTTTTTATTTTATTTAGTGGAATACTTTTATAAGGAAATACTTTTCCTCATCTATTATTGAGTTACTTAGTGGTATAATTCATAAAGAGAAAGGAAGAGAAATGTTTGATTCTTTGATTTTATATACCTAGTTTTTAAGATAATGACTTGGTTCTTGGTCATCCATAGCTGACTAATTAGTTATACCCTATTGCTACACAGATTGTCCCATCTTTGGCCAGTGGCAACTTCTTCAATCTGACTTCCGATTATTTTTGACATGATTCTAGTTGTCTGTGATAGAGCCCATCTATCTGCTATGTCAAATTGTTCTAAACTCATTTTGTATATTCTTGTCCTCCACTTAGAATCAATCTTTTATCAAGAAATCCTGGCTTCTTGAGAAATGGCATTGCAAATCCACAATCTGGGCACGTGGGATACTTATTAGAAATGGCTCATCATTGTTACTAGGCAATGGTAATTAAATATTTACACTTAAAACATACATATAGATGTGTTTAGATAGATAACCAATAAAGTAGCTAATGAGTTTATATAGATGTTTCCAATTCAAATTCAGGATGATAGGGTTTTTACTTTTATGTTACATCAGTAAATAATTTTGTTCATAACAAAAATTTAGTTCCCAGGAATAAAAAAAACCTGATAGAACATTCTATAATTACTTATTTGCCATATCCTAGATTACACATACAATATTAATACTGTATCGTTCATGATTACTGAAATGGGTAAAAAATTTTTGTTGCTTATGTTATCCAATTCACTCCAATTTTTTAATGATCGTACCATGTGCATGTTGTTAGATCATGTAGCTACTTTCTTGAGTTGTGTCACCTCATTGCTGAGTTCTTCTAATTTTTAAAAAAAATTGTTTTTCTTGATTTCAGAGAGGAAGAGATAGAAACATCAAGCTGAGAGAGAATCAGCAATTGGCTGCCTCCTATATGCTCCCCACTGGAGATCAAGCCCACAACATGGCCATGTGCCCAACCGGGAATCGAACCGTGATCTTCTGATTCATGTGTTAATGCTCAACCACTGAGCAACACCAGCCAAGGCTGAATTTTTCTAATTTTGATTTTTAGTCTTTCATGTCTTTTAGGCCATTTAAAATAGAATATTACAGTTTTCATCTGTATTTTGACTTGTTTTTCATTTGCTTTCATTTTTTAGATGCTATTTTGATATTTCATCTTTTTCCTATAGAAATTGCATATGTGAATATAGTTTTCTGAACATCTAGAAGGAAGTTCAAGGTAGATTTTCTAACTTTACAGTGCTCCCTCTTTGTGTGTTGTTTAAAAATAGAGCAGCTTTCTGAGATTTTCTATTTTCTTCCACCAATTTTATCTGAATCTTCTCTTTCCTTAATGCTAGTTTTCCTTTTTGATTTTCTGCCCAGTTGTGATTCTAGTCCCAGCAAGTTTCCTCTCAGTGATCTCTGTCCTAGTGAGAGAGTAGCAAAGGGTTGGGTTTGAAAGCTCAAGGGCTTTTCTCTCCTCTGTAGATCTCACCCAGCCCCTGTAGCCAGACCCTTAGCCACTCTTCTCACATGACCTGCCAGACTGTTGACTTTTTGAGGTTCTTCTCTTTTGAGCCAGTCTCCCCATTGCTTCTCACCACTTGTCCTTGTACAGATGGGTAATACTCGGGTCTCATGGCTTTTGGTGGTTGGTCATCACCCTCTTGTATTTTGGTACTGATGCATATACTTTTGTCATCCTGTAATGTAAATTGCTTTATGTGATATTTTGGGGAGATCAAAAAACTGCATTGTCACACCTGCCACTTTCTTCCAGGATTCCATTTATTGTATCTTCTTGAATTTATCACTTTTCTTCAGTGATGTCATACTCTCTTCATTCTCCTTATATGACTAACTAGGGGCCCGGTGCACAAAATTCGTGCACGGGGGGGGGAGGGGTCCCTCAGCCCAGCCTGTCCCCTCTCACAGTCTGGAACCCCTCAGTGGATGTCCTTTGATGGCCCCAATCTGCCAGGTGCCTTTTGTGTGTGTGTGTGTGTGTGTGTGTGTGTGTGTGTGTGTGTGTCGCCACTGGGGGCCTGCCCCCAGGCTTGGAGCAGGCACCCCCTCTATGTTGATTTCTCAGACTCTTGCCCTCCCCTGCATGTTGTTCTCTTTTTTTGAGCTGTGGCCAGGACTGGGTGCTGCCTACCTTCCAAGCTTGCCTACTGCCCATCTTCCTCCAGCCACCAGGAAGCAGGGAAAACCCCGCCTCGTGGTCAGGCCAGCCTTTTCTTGCTCCCTGATCCCCGGAAGGGACCTGGGGAGCCGCCAAGCAGGTCCCCAGCCCCCAAGAGCTTGCTTTCCCGCTCCCCAGTGCCCCCCCAAAGGGCCTGGGGAGCCGCCAAGCAGGACCCTGACCCCCACTGCCCCTTTCCCGCTCCCCGGTGCTCCGCAAAGGGCCTGCGCAGCCGCCAAGCAGGCCACCAACCCTGCCGCCTCTTTCCCACTCACCAACCCTGGGTCCTGTGCTGTTCCGCCCTGCAGCCGCTCTGTGCACTCGGGAGGTCCCTTAGCCTGGCCTGTGCCCTCTCACAGTCTGGGACCCCTCTGGGGATGTCCACCTGCAGGCGTGCCTGACCAGCCTGGGTGAGGGGCTGATGGCTGTCTCCAGGCTGGCCAAGCCCCCAGGAACGTCACTCACCCCATTGGGTTGTGGCCAGCGTGGGTGACAGGTTGATTGGCGCTTTCAGGCATTAAGGCTGCTCACAGCTCCCATTGACCCAACGTCCCAGCAAGGCTGGCTGGACGCAGGTTGCTGGGGTTTGTTTATCTTCTATAATTGATGCTGTTCCTTTAAGCCGGCCTACTAACTACTAAGGAAGCCTCCTCTCTGCTTCACCTCGCAGTGTCTATAATGGGACAATGTTACTCTTAGGCTTGCTCTTTCCTTCAGTTCCCGAGGATTCTATGATCGTTATTATGTTGCAAACGTCTGTTTTGCTTGAGGATAAGTGGGCTGCAGTTTCACTTTCACTCCTGCCGCAATGGAAGCCACCGTTTACTCAGGTCCGTGAGTGGCGGCCTCCATGTTGCCTGGGCTAATTTGCATACAGTCGCTCTGATTGGCTGGTGGGCGTGGCTTACCCTGTCCTGGAGAAACGGTTAATTTCAATATTACGCTTTTATTAGTTAAGATTCATTTTCTGTGCCTTTCATGTGCTCATCTTCCATAATTCTTCTACCTCTAATATGTTATTGCTTCCAGAATTTTTTTTTTTTCAGAATTTTTATCTTGACATTTTCTCACTTAGTCTCAATGCATGATCTTCTCTACTTTCATGCTTTCAACTATCATTTGCATACTGAGGACTCTCCAAACTGTATCTCCATACCACACCTTTCACACTATATCCAGTTGTCAGTGGGCCATTTCCACATTTCCCAGAGGCACCTCAAATTGGTATGTCAAATGCTACACGCATTATCTTACTCTTAATACCATGTTATTTAGTCTCTTAAGCTAGAAATGTGAGAGGTGTCTCTGACCTCGTTCTCATTCTACTTCTTCATTTTCCATTCCCAGTTCTGCTAATTTTGTTTCCTAAAAATTTCTAAGATACTCCGTATCATTCCCTTTGTTTAAATTTTTATCTCTTACCTGAACTGTACTTAATCTTCCACGATAAACTGTTAAACAAGAAGCAAGTATATTCCATGGTATAAAACACTTTATTAGCTTTCTCTACTTACATTTATAATGAGCAACCCTTTTTTCTCAAGGAAAACCAAAAATGTCTATGGAGAGCAGTTTCTTTTTTTCGTTCAAAATAGAAACAGCTTTATTCATTCTAGAGAAAAGAGGTTTATTCTTATAACTGAGAGTACTTAATGAATATAAGAATGTTAATGAAGAAATTTGCACTACTGAATTATTATCACTAAAATATTAATATTGTGTTTATTTAACAATAGGAGTATAAAAGCAGCTTTAAGATAATTTGTCCTTGATATCACATGGTATATTCATAAGCAAACTCATTTAATCTTGAAACAACTCTTAAAGGCAGGTAATATTATCATTCCCACTTTACAGAAGGAGTGGAGGAGTGGGAGTTTTTTTTTAAAAAGGGTGAATTAACCTGCCTTCTGTTATATTGTGCATTGGGAGCTGAGCTGGATCAGTGCTGCATGTAAGATCCCCACTATATGTCGAGTCCTACACGGGAACCATAATTAAAGGTAGACATGAATAAAATGTTTCTCCCTCCTCACTTTTGGCCTCTCTTTCTGTGGTTGTAGAATCTCTGCTTGGGCAAGACATTCCTAAATGGAATAATAGTACATCATTAAGGTAGTCTTCTTAATGGACGGGCTTGCAGAATGCCCCGGGCCCCAAATTCCAACCTCACATCTAGCTGCTCCCTTGACCCTCTCAGATACTTTCCCTTCATGACCTTGCAGGGCTGGAGTGCAAGGGTCTGAGCAAAGCCTTCTGTGCACCCACAGTAGTTGCCCAGAGTCATGGTGTTATTTGTTTTTCTTCTGAGCCAGAAAGGTTATATGTGAAATAAAACCAAGGACTGATCTGTGGTGACTGGTCTGATATTCAATACATATTTCTTTGTGTAAAGCTGTAGGGCCCTCAATGGTGAGGCTTCTGCCTATTTTTACATATTAATTTTCTGCTTCTCATTGCTTCAGATTTCAACCTCCAGAATCATTAACTTGCTTCTGCTTCTGCACAAGAATGATATACCTCCATATCTTTACTCAGGCAGATTTGGAGTTCCCCTCCTTTTGGTGCCCATATGATATAGGGTGGGGCAGAAGTAGGTTTACAGTTGTTCATATGGAAAATAATCCTATATAATAAAGGGGTAGTATGCAAATTGACCCTAACAGCAGAACGACTGGGAATGACTGGTCACTATGACACACACTGACCACCAGGAGGCAGATGCTCAATGCAGGAGCTGCCCCTGGTGGTCAGTGCACTCCACAGGGGGAGCTCTGCTCAGCCACAGGCCAGGCTGATGGCTGCCAGTACAGCAGTGGTGTCAGGAGCCTCTCTCACCTCCTCAGCAGTACTAAGGCTGTCCAACTGCAGCTTAGGCCTGCTCCCCGCTGACAAATGGACATCCCTCGAAGGCTCCTGGCTGCCAGAGGAATGTCTGACTTCCAGCTTAGGCCTGAACTCCCGGGGAGTGGGCCTAACCCAGCAGGTGGACATTCTCGGAGGGGTCCCAGACTGTGAGAGGGCACAGGCTGGGCTGAGGGACCCCCCCCCCCCCGGAGTGCACAAATTTTTGCGCACCAGGCCTCTAGTACAATAATAAATAGTAACATAAGAATAAACTTTGTTTCATATGTTCACAACTATAAATTTACTTTTGCCCCAATATATCTCTGCCATCAAACTTCATATGTTTTGTTATAATTAATAGTTGTATTTATCTCCAGAGCTTATACTGTTCTTCCTTCTTATTTACTTATTTATTTTTGTTAAGCCTCACAGTAGGATATTTTTTCCCAATTGATTTTTAGAGAGTGTGGAGAAACAAAGATAGAGAGAAACGTTGATGTGAAAGAGACACATGGATTGGTTGCTTCCCACATTGGCCCCAACCTGGGCCAGGGATCAAACCTGCAACCCAGGTATGTGCCCTTGACTGGGAATGGAACCTGAGACCCTTTGGTGCACAGACTGTGCTCTAACCACTGAGTAACACTGGCCAGGGCTTGCATTTATCACTTTAAATCCTTCACTCATTCTCCATTTTGTTTTTTGCACAAAACCTAAGTCCTATTACTCTACCTGACTGCTATCTTTAGAAAAATTTGTTCAGAATTTTGGGGACATAGTCTCAAAAAGTAACTTATTTAAAGTAGCACAGCTATTAAATGACAAAGGTGGCAGTGGAGTCCCCAATTTCTTAGTCTTAGCCCGGTATTCTTTGCATTTTTTCATTACCATAGTGTTTATTCTCCTAGTATAGAAATGGAAAGGTTTATCTTGGACACTTCAAGTTTTTTCTTTTCCTTTCTAATTGGCTTCTTGAATACAGTTACGTCTTTCCAAACCATGTTATGATAACATTTTGATTCTTTTACTTGTTACTTTTTCTGTTTATAATTATTATCCTTAGAAATGGTTTCTTAAAAACACAGATTAAATTAAATGATTTTAAGATATGGGTATTTCGTGTTTTGCATTCAAAGCACCAAAATTAGCCCTTGCCTGGTCAGTGTGTCTCAGCAGTTGAGGGTTGACCCAGGAACCAAGAAGTCGCAGGTTGATTCCCAGTCAGGGCACATGCTCGGGTTGCAGCCTTGGTGACCAGTAGGGGGCATGCAGGAGGCAGCCAATTGATGATGTTCCTTTCTCACTGATGTTTCTATCTCTGTATCCCTCTTCCTCTCTGTCTAAAAATCAATAAGAACATATTTTTTAAAAATAAAAAGAAACACAAAGTTAGCCCTTAAGTAGAGATATATGCATTTCGAAGTAGAGAATAACAGTAGCACCATACACAGATTTGACAGACTCCAATTTATAGTAGACTTGGCCAAAATTTTTTCCCCTACTGAAGTTTTTCCCCCTTTAATCTGTCTGGATTTATAAAAATAATACAATTTCATTGTTATAATAAAATAGTTTTTATGTTCCTAAATCAACAAGTAATCTTATCAAATGCCTTAGAAAAATTAAGTATCTTGATATTTTACTTACTACAACCACCACAATTATCAGTTTCCCTCCAGGCATCCAGATCAAGAAAAAAATTTTACTGTTTTTCTCCAAATTTTAAATTTTCCAGAAGCATAAGATTTCTGCTATCCAGTTATATTTCTTGGAAAATTTTGTGTGTGTGTGTGTGTGTGTGTGTGTGTGTGTGTGTGTGTGTGTAGGGAGGTCAAGGAGTATTAGGGCATTAGATATTGCATGGCTGATTTGGCATAAGACCTCAAAGTTAGTGCTTTTGCTGTTAAATTAGGATTCCTTTTGTCTTGTTTTCCTATATTTGAGTCTTATTTGGGACAGTGCAGTAATTGGATTTTACTTAACTAATTACCTGCTATGGCTACGTAGAGCTTTCCTATCTCAGAAAATAATATTGTTATTTGCTTCATTTACTGTAGTTATTTGTGCCACTGGTGCTAAAGCAAATTTCAAAATCATTTTTTCATTTATTCATCAAGTAGCTCTGGAGCACTTGCTGTTTGCCAAGCACACAGCTTATTTCTGGAGATACAGAGGTGAACATAAAAGAAAGGGCTGTCTTTGCCTTCTTAGCGCTTCCAATCTGTATGGAAAAAAGTTTAGACTAATATTTATATGTAGTTTCAAATTATAATTTGGAATATTTCCCTAGTGTGCTATAAGGAATGAAGAAATCAATGGATATTTTTGAAACATAGCTAAGATAATTAGCTTAGTAAATTCTGGTAATAATGAGTATGATACTGGATTAATTTCTTAGAACAGAAATTGCTTGAAAACACCTAACATTAACTTTGTAATAAAATATTAAGCATTAACCTTCAGTTTATTAGTTTAGGGATTAAATTTATATATAACATTTGTATAGTGATTGATGCCTAATGTCAACTTTAGTAATGTTATATTTGACTACCAAAAATTTGTAGCTTTGTATTTCGTTGAAGTATGACAATTCAGAACTTTTTTTTTTAACTTTCTCCCAAATGTAGTATGCTTATTCTTTTCCAGTGCAAGCCCCCAGTTTCCTCATTTGTAAAATGGGAATAATAGCCTCCTTAGGATTGTTATAACTGAATGAGATAAATGTTAGCTGTTATCATAGGCCTTTGATGTGGTCTTCTGAGAACAGGCCTACCTTTATAGTTTGTTCCTGAAACTCTCAGTACCAAGTATAATGGTTGTCATCCTGAAAACACACTTACAGTATAATAATGCCCACTCTAATTCTCTCTCATGTGGAAATTCTGACCTGATGTGTGAAGTGCTATGGCACATAGTAGGACTCAGTTCTCCTCTAATTGGGGATTTTCCTCCCTTCTGGTTACATGAGGTACTACTGTTCCATCTTTCCCATGTAAAATGCACTTCCAGCTGGCTTAGGATAATTGACTCACACCTTGAAGATTATAATATAACTCAAAATTTTATAACGTTGATTAGCTTTGAGAGAAGTAAAATGAAGGTATTTATAAATATGCAAGTTCTGTTGGCCAGATCTTTACAGTTGTCTTTCAAATTTCAGTCTCTTCCATTATTTTTTGGTTATGGACTTTAGTTTAACTGATTACTTTTTAGTAACTTCTAATCAACTTTTTGTGTGTTTTTTTTTTAAATCAACTTTTTCTAGCCCTGATACATATTTAAGAATTTTTATTTTAGATAACACATAAGTAGTGTTTTGCATCTAATTTTACCACAGGAAAGAAGCAATTTTTCTCTTTTTGTTGTGAGCACTGTGATGTTATGTTACAGTGTTGAATTGTTTATGTCTTGTCTCATACACTGGCATGTACACAATTAGCACTCTAAATTGATTATTTCTCCCTTGTGTAATCAGACTTGGTTTAAATTTTTTTCTTTTTTTAAAAATACATTCTATCGATTTTTCACAGAGAGGAAGAGAGAGAAATAGAGAGTCAGAAACATTGATGAGAGAGAAATATCGATCAGCCGCCTCCTGCACTCCCCCTCCCCCCCACCGGGGATGTGCCTGCAACCAAGGTACATGCCTCCCTGACCAGAATCGAACCCAGGAACCCCGAGTCCACAGGCCGACGCTGTATTCACTGAGCCAAACTGGCCAGGGCTTGGTTTAAATGTATAATTCATTTTTATCAAGTAGTATGTACTAAAAATGTAGTATTTAAATATACTCTGCTAATTAGTAATATTGAATTATTCATTTTATTCTTGCTGGAGACTTCAAATTCTGCAGTGTAATTTAAAAAAGTGTAAAAAATGATTTCTTTTTTAAAAATGTGGAAATGGCCCTAGCCGGTTTGGTTCAGTGGATAGAGCGTCGGCCTGCGGACTGAAAGGTCCCAGGTTCGATTCCAGTCAAGGGCACATGCCCGGGTTGCGTGCTCAGTCCTCAGTAGGGGGCGTGCAGGAGGCAGCCAACGATGATTCTCTCTCATCATTGATGTTTTTCTCTCTCTCTCTCTCCTTCTCCCTTCCTCTCTGAAAATCAATACAAATATGTTTAAAAAAAAGAAAAAGTAAAATGATTACAGATCAGTAGGTGGCACTCTTTCCTTTTCTGTTAGTGTTAATGAATACCAAATGCCAAAAACTGTTTTCAAAGTCTTAAGAAAAAGCATACAAATTATACTACTGCTGGCTTGTTCTAGAAAGAACAATACAATTTTGTTAATAATTTAGCTTCTTTGTAACTTTGTTAGAACAGTTACATATGAATATATTTAATACTTATTTTCCTTGAAACTTTTATACCTACAACAGAATTCCTTTTGTCATTTGTCAAAGGCTTTATATTATCCTTTCTAAAACTCTAGATATTCTTAAAAATTTGCAGTTATTAATATCTATATTTCCAGTTTTGATTTTTAAATGTTACCTTCAAAGCCCCATTAGAAGATAACTTTAAAAATGAATACATTTTTCTCATTTTAACGTAACAGTTTTCCTTATTTTTTAGTGTGTCAATTCCTTTTTAATTTATGAAGAGAATATTTGGTTTGTTAAAATAGTTAATACAATTTTCTTTTATTCTTTTTTTCAACATTATTTATGTTCTACTTTTTAATCTTAACACTTTTGTTGTGTTTTCCTTGTTTCTGTGTCTTTTATATTTACTATTTTAAAGAATGTACTGTAATTTACTTAGCTATCATCTTATTTTAGATACTTTTAATGTTTTAAGTATTACAGTGTTGCATCAGATATCTTTGTGCATATTTTTCTTTTATATTATTGCCTTATGATAAATTCCCAGGGTAGGAGTTTTTAGGTCAAAGATATAAACACATTTATGGCTTTTGACATGTATTATACATTGCTTTCCAAAAGAATTGTATCATCTTACGATGCCATAATGAATGTATAATTATACCTGTATCCTAGCAGTCTCACTAGAATTGAATTTCAAAGTATAATTTTTTTATAAACCTAGATTAAACACATTTCAAGAGGGGTGTTTTGTTTTTAATTTCTTAGTTAAAATTTGGGAACTAAAAAAGCTCTCACTAGAATATAACTATTATTATTATTGTGATATAGTCCCCCAAATGTGTGTTTGTGTGTGTATGCATGTATCTACACACAAGCTGATTTTAACATAGTTTAATTATGGCTTATAACCTTATACACTGCATTTTTTCACTTAATTAGTCCTCCTATATGCTAGTCATTAAATAATTTCTGTTTGCTAGATAGTGTTATGTGTAGGAGTGAACAGGAAATGAATAAAATAGACTTAAATGATTTGATTTGGGTGTTTTGTTAGTCATGAGAGGGTGTACATAAGCAAGAATATGTTGGGAATAGGTTGGTAGTATAGAGATAATGCAAGTTCGTTAGATATTTTTATTTGAAATACTTAATTACTGAATATCTTCGAGTATATGCCTCATAGTAGTTAGCTGTTTCACTACAGAGTGCTGATTGAGAGGTCTCATTAGAAATAACAAGGAAGACTATTATTCTATGTTGCTATATAGTCTTTATACCCCTATCTTATTTTATGAATGCACACACACACTCATTTAATCTTCACAGTCCTATGAGATAGGCATTATTAATCCTCACCCAGAGATGTGCCCATCAGTTTGAGAGAGAGAGAGAGAGAGAGAGAGAGAGAGAGAGAGAGAGAGAGAGAGAGAGAGGAAAACATCAGTTTGATAGAGAATATTGATTGGTTGCCCTCCCAAGTGCCACAACCAGGGATCTAACCTGCAACCCAGGCATATGCCCTGATAGGAATCAATCTACAACCCTTCAGTATATTGGATAATCCTCCAACCCTCTGAGCCACACCGGCAAGGCTATAACCCCCATTTTAAATGGCTATATAAATAGTCATCAGATATAGTGTTGAACATTTAGATCTCTTCTAATTGCTAACTTACATGATTGACACTGCAATAAAAACTTTTATTCATACGATTGTCTCAGTATTCCAGATTATTTCTTATGATTGAGTTTTAAAAAGTTTGATTACTGTGTTAGAGATTATGAAGGTTTTTAAAACTTTTTTTATGAAATTCCTTTCAGAAGTGTTAATTGACAGTACCAGTAGTAATGTAGAATACTCATTCCTTTCACTTAAAACAATTTTCCTCATTTAATAGATGACTTTATTTGCATTTTTATTTTAAAAAATATATTTTATTGATTTCAGAGAGGAAGGGAGAGGGAGAGATAAATAGAAACATCAATGATGAGAGAAAATCATTGATCAGCTGCTTCCTGCACACCCCACACTGGGGATTGTGCCCACAACCCTGGCATATGCCCTGACCAGAAATTGAGCCATGATTTTCTGGCTCATAGCTTAATACTCAATCATTGAACCATGCTGTCTGGGTTGCATTTTTATATTAAATTTTTTTGGTACTAACACTTACATAACTTGAGAAAGTGTTCTTAACCCTCAGAGGTCCGATTTTTTGTTTTTGAGGTTTTTTTTTAAAGCAGTTCTTACTATTTAAAAGCATTGGCATTTTATGATTTTTATTCTTTCTTACAGGCTTTCAGAAGAGAGAATAGTTACTTTTTTTTTAATTGAATAAAACTGAGTCTGTCTTGTCAATGCCATATGGGTCCGTTGAATTGTTTGATAAATCTGAGTTACATTATATAATCTTAAGGATCATATTTTCCTCTATCTTGAAACATTTTGCTATTTTATCATCATAGGAATTATTACTTATCATTACCCATTAATTATGGCCAACTATGCTTAAAAAAAAAAACAGACTAAAATGGAAAAATGATGAAATCTCCCAAATAAGGATGATTCACTGGTGAAATAAAATTCCACCCTTTATTTTTGTAAGTGTGGCACCAGAGTGCTGTATTCTATTTCAATAATCTATACTAATAAAAGAAAAACATGCAAATTGATGTCACTCTGCTACACCCAAGTCATGCCCACCAGCCAATCAAGTGACTATATGCAAATTAACCCAACCAAGATGGCGGCTGGCAGCCACAGAGCTGGAGCAAGCAGGAGGCTTGGTTGCCCCAGCAATGGAGGAAGTCAAGCTTCCCACCTGCCTTGGCTGGCTGTGGCCTCCACTCAAGGCAACAAAGTTTCAATTATAGAAGATAAATAAACCCAGATACCTGCTTCCAGCCAGCTTGGGCTCAAGGAAGTGCTGGAAGCCTGGGTTGTCAGGGGCAACCTGATCTGGGCTCTGGTAAGGCTAAAACGTTTTCAATTATAGAAGATAAATAAATCTCAGATACCTGCTTCCAGCCAGCCTTGTTGGGGGCTTGGGTCGCTGGGGGTGGTGGCCAGTCTGCAAACAGCCATCATCCCCTCACCCAGGCTGGCCAGGCACCCCAGCAGGACCCCTACTCTGATCTGGGACACCCTTCAGGGCAAACCAGCTGGCACCCATTCATGCACCAGGCC